>PVIH01022497.1:0-12353 GCA_004025045.1 Sigmodon hispidus | reverse complement strand
CTCCAGATGCAATTCGTATTGCTTGCCTGCCTTGATGCTTAATTTCCATGTTTCTTTATAACAATCTGGATCAACTCTCTTGATTTCCCCCTATTCCTCTATTAATTGGTTACTGTGGAGACAAGAATATAGTTCTGATGTGCGTCTGACCTCATGTAACTTCAAACATTGTAATTTCATGCCTTCTCCAGTATCTTAATTTTTTAGTAGATAGATGCAAAATTAGTTCAGTTTGCATGAGAGAGGAGTGTGTGATCTATGCATACGTATGTGTGCAGTTGTGCATGCATGGAGTCTAGAGAAGGATGTCAAGCATCCTCTGTTTCTCTCTATCCTATTACTTTGAGGCAGGATTCCCACACACAAACACAAACCTCAAACCTGGAAGTCAGGCCTTTTAAGGGCTAGCTAGCAGCCAGCAAGCTCCATGGATCCTCCTGCCTCTGTACCCTATGTCACATGATCGGCCCCACCTGGATTGTTATGTAGGTGCTGTGATCCAAATGCAGGCCTTCAGGTTTGCACAGAAAATGCAAAGGATCCCTGAGCCTTTTCTCCAGTCTTAGAGTATGTTTATTTAACTCATAGCTCAGGTGTATGGTATTCTTTGTTTTAGACTATGTTTATTTAATTCATAGTGCCGATATATGGTGTCCTATGATTTTTTTATCACAAGTTTTTTCCCTTTGTTGATACTTTTTAAAATTTTGCTCAACTTTCTATTAATCTAGCACAAGTTTATCCTAAAACTCTATAGCAGGTTGAATTTCTGCACATGAAAACTCTCTAGGTAGCTCTTGGTCTCATCTCCTCATGGATCTGCTGCTGGAGCCATTTCCACTGTCCCATCTGCACCTATTGATCTTTGTGCTTCCTGAACGGCTGCTGTCTTGGCTTCACTCTTCACCATCATCCTCAGGCTTCTTTTGACTTTTTACATATTAGATCCATGTTCTTCTTTGATGTTTATTCCCTCCACTTAGTATAGCATTTCTCCTGGGAACCTACTAGAGAAAGATAAATGAGAGCTAAACACAGTGAGCCTTGTCCTGGGGTTTGATTGATGTCTTAGGTGCATTTGGCTCTCACAACTCACACTCAAGCTTAACTATTGAAAAATCTAGTATTTTAAAATTTTTTCCAGTCCTTTTATCTAGCTGGCCTCTTTTCTCTTGATACTTTTAGCATCTCCTTGTCCCCAGGGATTCTCTATGCGTCACTCCTTTTATTCTGTCCAGTTGGTATGTAGTAGGCACTCTAGTCTGAAATCCACACCCTGGGTTTAAGAAGACATCCTTAGACCCATTTTTGGTTGATAAAGATACTCTCATTTGGATATAATCCTCTGGGGCCCGGTCCTAGCCAGGCAAAAACACCTCACATTATTCTAATCTTTTCATGGTCTCTCATTACTTATTTCTGTTTTTTTATAGGTCCCCTTCATCTTCATCTTGTTGCTATTTATCCTTCTATAATGCCCATTTTAAAAGCTTTCTATTACTCAGAGCATCCTCATCATAAATCCAAACCTTGTTTCTGTCGCTCACTGTATTGCTCCTTATCATGTATCTGCCATACTGTCTCCCATCTTCTGCTTTTTTTTTTTTTTCTACTTTTCTGCTTTGTCTGCTCAGTGCTCTTGGTTTTTCCCATACTTGTTCCTATGCTCCCTTCATTAGTGTTACTTCCTGTTTCCTTCCCTTTTTTCATTTATTTATCTTAGCATCTGACTTTAGAATTAAAGTTCTCTTCCTCTCCCAAATGCCTGATTATTTTGAATTTCTCTTTTTGTTCATCTAATTGGCTTGTTTTTAATGGGCATTGATTTTCAACCAGTGAAAATCTGTACAGGAAGGTCTGGCTGGAACATCAGACTTTAACCATTCATGCCTATTGGTCTTTTGGTTGTTCTAGAGAATTCTTTACTCACCTAACTTTCATGTTGAAATCTACTTGCATTTTCATAAACAGAGGACAGGAGGGTTTTCCTCATTGTTTGTTTGTTTGAAGCCTCTAATTTCAGGTGTGATGTGCTTGATGGCCTGACTCCTGCTCAGCCTCTTGTTCAGCATTTAAATAAACAAACGAACAAACAATCAAGGCAGTTCCCCCAACTACAGAGGAAAACACTTCATCAACTCATCCATCTCAGAACACCAGTCACTCTTGATAACTATTGAACCTTCTACTTTTTTGGTATAAAAATCAGATTTATACCCACTTGCTATATTAGAGCTAAAACAAATTTTAAATTATTTATTTTTAAACAAACTCATTACATTTGAACATAAATATATTTTTATAGAGGTTTACTTTATTTTTCAAAACCAGGAATATTAGTGAAAATGACCTTAGTTTATATTATTGCATCTCTTAACATTTGACAGTTAAAACATTCACTGTTTTGGTTTAAGACTACAGAGAAAATTGAGCTTCAAAGAGAGATGTGGTTGAAAGAGGAAGAAATATTAGAATGTCATTGTCCAAATAGTTGTACATATTCTCAGGTATTCATACAGGTCATTAAGTGATAGTTTCTTCAAAGTTATCTACAATGTGGGACATAAAATCTTGCACATGAACTTCTTATACTCTGTTCCACTAAATTACACAGGTCTTGAACTTTGAACAGAGTACAGGCTAATGTTGGAAAATCCTGAATTAATGATTTGAAAATGTTGTTTTACTGAGTTATGAACTATAGAGATCTTCCAAATGTTGACAGATTCTATTATAAAATATCAAAAAAATTCAAACTCACTAATACCCCCAGTGACTATTATAAGTCTAAAAGCTTGGGGAGAGTGATGAGCTGATAGTGGCAAATATATAATCTTCTACAGCTTTAATTTTTCCTTAGCTCCAATAATCATCAGTTAAGTTCTGTCATTTCCTCTGATGGCACAAACTTATTTTGCCCATTTTTGATAAAACATATTTAAAATGCCCAAGTGTAAATAGTCATAATTTTATAGGTTGTGTCTTCAGATAAGAATTTGGCTCCATTCCACTCCTCCATTGTTGGTGGGAGTGTAAGCATCTTCAGCCACTTGGGAATGTAGTATGGTGGTTTCTCAGAAAACTGGGAATCAATCTCCCCGAGGATCCAGCAATACCACTTCTGAGCATATACCCTAAAGATGCACAGTTGCACTCCAAAGTCATTAGCTCAACTATGCTTATAGCAGCATTATTCATAATAGCAAGAACCTGGAAACAACCTAGATGTCCCTTAACTGAAGAATGGATTAACAAACTGGTATATCTACACAATGGAGTACTACTCAGCAGTAAGAAAAAATGATATCCTAAACTTTGCAGGCAAATGTATGGATTTGGAGAATATCCTCCTGAGCAAGGTATCACAAACCCAGAAAGATAAGCAGGGAATGTACTCACTCATTAGCAGACTCTAAACAATAAAGCAAAAAGCAAAGCACATCCAAGCTGCAAACCACAAACACTGAACAGCTTGGGATCTGATACACCTTGGAGTGGCACCTTGGATCCCACTCCTCCTAGAGGAACACCTGACTCAGTCTTGATGTTGGGGTGAGGAAACTGGATCTGCCAGGAGTGAATGCGGAACTAAGCCATATTGGGACCTTGAGACCTCCTATCCTTGCTGGGGAGGAGATGGGGAGATGTGGAGAAGAGAGAGTGACTGGAAGGGGTTGGAGGGGGAAGGGACCTTGAACAAGGATATACAAGGATAGAAAATGTGACTTTATTCATAAAAAAAAGAATTTGGCTCCATTATAAAACTGGCCAAACTGTTTTGCAGTTAAATCATAAAGAAGACAGTTAGTTCTTCATATGGCAACCAAGCTTCACTGTGAAGTGAGATATGGTGCTTCTCATTTAGCTATATGGAACACTTTTTAAATATATTCTTAAGGAATTGAATTTAATAATCTTAGTGTTATTAGCTTATCAGAGACATTCTCAAGTAAAGCTGGTATTTTTGGTAATGGCCAGATATAAAAGTGACTATTAGTACAGTTTGACTTATGATTACTTATCAGCAGTTTTACCCACTGTTACCTCAGACCAACAGTCTAGATACCAGTAATTGTTCCAGTATAAACCATAAGGGCCAAATATTTTAACACCATGCATTTCATCATCATGTGTATTTATTTCCACAAATTCATACAAAGGATCTTCATCAATGGTTAGCTAATGCTGATACTAAATAGAAAATTTTAAGTTTCATCTCTGGATGGCTGCATGAGCAGAGGTACATGTCTACTGATATAATGATAACATTTTTTTTTTCATGTTTGAGGACTACCTCTAGTATGTTCTCTTAGCTGGTCTTCCTATGAGTCTTTCAGCTCGTAGGCATTTAGAAAAGTCAAGTGTACAATGCCCTATTAATTCTTAGCTAACTTATAGACTTTTCTAGCCAGTACATTTGAATAGTTCATCACTAATGTGCTTTTCTAAATGTTTAAATTTCAAGATAATTTCAAAATGTTATTCTAAAACAAGATACTAGACTTTTGTTTTATTAAGGCGCAGGAAAACATGGGGACTTCAGAATAATAACTTATTTTACAATTGTGCTATTACATCTGTTGCAAAATATATAGTAGGAAATATAGCTTGTGTCTTAGTTAGGGCTTCTATTTCTGTGAAAAGACACTATGACCACAGCAACTCTTACAAAGGAAAACAACATTTAATTACGGTGGCTTACATTTTCAGAGGTCTAATCCATTATCATCAGGGTGTGACATGGTGATGTGTAGGCAGACATGGTGTTGAGAGTTCTACATCTTGATCCATAAGGCAGTAGAACCAGAGACTGCACAGTGGGTATGGCTGAGCATGTATGAGACCTCAAAGCCTGCTGCCATAACAACATGCCTACTCCAACAAGGCCACACCTCCTAATAGTGGCATTTCCTTTGGGGACCATTTTCTTTCAAACCACCATAGCTTTTAAGAACACAGTAGAAAATGTTGAGGATGAACTGATTTGATCTTTCAGTGCACTGATATGTATAACCCAAAGACATTCAAAAGGAATGGTCTGGAAAGGCAAAAATATGCAAGCAGATCTTCTGTTAATTGTCAGGACAATGATTTTTTCACATGTTTAACATGCTACCGTACATTTCTTAGTTACTGGAATGAAAATCATAAATAATGCTTCAGTGTTGTTAGGAATCATACTTTTAATCACAAAGATGTCTGAACAGATCTGAGGTCTCCTAAGAATACCTGGACCACACCCAGAGAACTGTTAGTGTAGAGTAATAGTAAGAATTGCAGTCCTCCTCTTTAAGCTCCCTGAACTCCTATGCTTTTTTATTGTTATTTTTATAAAATAAGGTCTTTTTTTAATCCATGTATCCCCTTGTTCCAACTCCCTTCCCCCTCACAACCCCTCCTGGTCAGCCTTCAGCCTCCCCCCTCCTCATCCCCCCATTCACTCCCCAGAAAGGGCAAGAGGTCCCAAGATGGATTAGCTCAGCATCTACTCCAGGCAAGTCCGATTTTCTCATGCTATCAAGACTGGGTTAGATGTTCTTCTGGCGGGAATGGCCTCCAAGGTGGACATTCAATGAGCCATTGGCCTCTGTATTTATTATTCTTAAGATGGTTCTTGATCAGATGATTCTGAGAGTTGATAAAAGTTGAGAATGCTGTTTTCTCAAAGCCTAGTAGTTGGGTACAGCAACTGTTGCAAGATAAAATTCCACAGAATAACTCTTAGTGTGTTCTCTAGACCCAATGGTGTCAGTATTACCTAGGAGCTTGTTAGAAATGCAAATTTTCAGGCCCCATTCTAGACTAAGTGTATTAGTCAAGGTTCTCTAGAGTAGCAGCACTTATAAAATGAATCTCTATATATGTATAAAAAGAGGATTTGTTAGAATGGCTTATAGGCCACGGTCTAGCTAATTCAATGATGTTGTCTATGAACAGAAAGTCTGAGAATCCAGTAGTTGCTCAGTCCACAAGGCTACATGTTTCAGCTGGTCTTTAGTATATGCTGGAATCCCAAAGAAGGTAGGCTCTAATGCCAGACAGAATGTATTTGCTAGAAAAGTGAGAGCAAACAGGCAAAGAACAAAAATTTCTTTCTTCCATGTCCTTAGATAGGCTTCTAGCAGAAGGTGTGGCCCAGATTAGGTCTGGATTAAAGTTGTATCTTCCTCCCTCAAAGATCCAGATTTTAAGTGATCTTCCCATCTTAAATTAAATCTAGAAATCCCTCTATTTTGGGTTTTAGTTGATTCCAGATGTAGACAAGTTGACAACCAAGAATAGCCATCACACCCAGCAAATAAGAAACCTTGAGACCCCAGGTGACTCTGACGTACTTGAAAACTTGGGTACCACTGTGATGTAAGAAAGCAGTCTGGACTGACTTCTAGGAATATATCTGCCACCATGGGTTTTTTTGTCACAAAACTTTATGCAGAGGCTTCTGTTCTATGGGAGAAAAGATCTAGAAATAGTGTCTTGGACATTGGCCTTTAGAAAATTCCTGCTCTTAGTTGTCAGGATCATAGCTTGAAGTAATTGAATTTTTAGTAAATTTTTATCATATGAAAGTTGGTATTAGTCTGTTTTGCTATACATCACTCGACTTCTGCTGTGGCAGTAAAGCAAAATTTTAATAGACAAATTTTTAAATTGGGGTTTTTAGCTACATTTAGAAGCATAATAAGTGAACATTTAAAACTTCATTGCCAGAACAACTATGAATTTACCCACAGTATAGATAATTATGTAAAATAGCTCTGAGAATAGCATCAGTTCATGAGCATCTCTGCAGGCAATGAGACATTAGAGTGACTTGCTGAACAAAAAAATCTGCATACAAGAAAAAGTTGAAGAAATAGATCATGTAGGTAACCAATTTCAGAGCAAAATGCTAGCAAAATAAAGAGCTCATTCAGAAAAAAATGAGAAATATTTAAGAAAGCAATTCATATTTTAACAGAGATGTTAAAGCATTTGTAAATACTCTTTTGGAAGCAAAGGACCTATAGGATTGCACATCATGGTTTGGTAGAAATAGCAAGGGCTCCGAATTAAAATAGATCTGATATATTCCCTTTGATATTTAGTAGACAGAAAAGTTAATCCTTCAGAGTCCACTGTCCTCATCTATAATTGGCTTTCTGTCTGGGTTCTTATAAATGTAAACCTGGAAAGTCCCCTTCTACTGTGTGTTAAAGGGAACACCAAACCAGCATTAACATCCTCTCTCTGCAAGTTCCCTGTTCCCATGCCACTCCTTATACATTACAGTGTACATCTTAATAACACACTCAGATGTTTTATGTGACCCATGAATCCCAGAAGTACTGCACTAACAAAATAAAGCTCATCAATACTAGTTTCCTCTGGATAAGGAAACATCAAAAAGAAAGTGTATCTTGTCTGAGGGATCTCAGAGAGAAGATGATGGTCTAGGATTTAACTAATATTGTTTCCTTAATAGTGTTTTCCTACAAAACAGAGCCCATGCCTGTTCCACCACACCATTCCCTTACTAGTTATTCTAAAGAGGCATACTTCATAACCTAATTCCTAGGGTGAAAAATAAACCATTTCACTTCCACTTGAAATTTTCACTTTGAAAGCATTTGCCCAGACAGAAAGCCAAGTTTAAGCACCTGGTCTGTAAGTGTGAACCTGGAAGGTTATAGCTGAGTTTATGTGTGACTAGGGGTGAAGCAATCACATGCTCCTTCGGCTTCTGAGGAAATTTACCTGTCTATTACATTTCGGAGCCTAAGTTTAACCATTGGCAGGATTCTTGTACAGACTTGTTCCGATGAGCCAAAGACAAGAGCAAGTGGATAGGCAGTCCTTAGCCTGAGGAGATGAGCAAGCTGGTGTACAAAACAGAAAATGTCTTTTTTATGAGCTAGGAGGTATTTTTATGGTTTGCCTTAAGTGAATAGTCTCTGATGTTGGGAAAACAGACTGGGAACAGCTGGACCGCACTTTGGATCAGTTGCTGCAGCAACTTGATACATTTGTCTCTGGTGCTATTTGATCCCTTTAAGAGCTGTATTACCTCAGCATGGATGTTTGACTTTTGGGCTTTCTGTGCAGTAAGCATGTCTGATTGTATTTCTCAGATTACATGCAATGTTAATTATATTCATTTGGAAATTTGGAGTTTAGGATTACAGAACATGGCTACCCCACAGGTGACTGGAACTCAGTATCCTATCAAAGCATCATTATAGCTGTCAAAATTCTGATTTCCAAGAGCAAACCACACCTACCATTACCCAGGAAAACCATGCAGATTTCAAAGTTATCTCAAAATTAGTACAATCTCAAATTTAGTACAATATTCCACTTTCTCACATCAGATAAATTTTGTAAAGAATACTTTTGTAGTTTAATCTGAATGTAAGTTTATATTGGTAGTTACATTTAATTTTTTCTTGGAATTAAGCAAGAGTTTTCAAAGAAAAAAAATGGGTTTTCAAAGTAAAATTGAGCACACTTGTGGGATATCAAAAGCAGTTTAATTTTCCTCTTAAGCTTATGAATGATTGATGTGTTGATGAGAAACTGAGAGTGAGCCCAGCTACTATCCTTAGATAAAGGATTGAGTACATTCTGTGAGTCATTTACCCTGCCAGACATCTGTTCTCCTTTTACAGAGAGACTCCTTTCCCTCTCTTTGATTAGAAATGGTCAAGCAGCCTTATCACATCTCCAAAACTGATGTCAGCTGTAGCTATAAGTCTTGATACAGTTGCATCACTGTGTGTGTCCACTGTTATCTCACCCTCTTCTCTAGAACTCATGACTCTTTTCTTGAGGAAAAAAAGCTCCTACTGCAAAGAAAGAGCAAAACATCATTAGAACTTACACTGGATGGTTTTGAGAACTGCAGGAGATAGCTTCATTATCTAGAGTTACATGGCTGTATCTGAGCAGTTTTCTGAACATCAACATTATACAGCAGCATACTTGTAGCTTCCTGCTGTCATTTTGGTGTGGAGATAGATGCTGCTTTCTGTCTTTCCTTCTTTGTTTCTCCCTTCCCACTTCATTTCATACAAATATAAGGAAACAAAGTTAGCAGTAAATAAAAGAACCACCACCAACAAACACTTCTGTTACAGTTCCTTCTCAGATGTCAAGGAATTCAAATTTTCTATAATTTTTAAAATTCACTTACACTGTATGTAATTAGTGTAGTTTTTCCAATGCATGTTCAACTTTCGCATGGGATGCTTTAATATGAATCACATGAAAAAAATGTGGCCAAGCACATTTATAAGTGCTTTTAACATTTGCATTTCTTATTCTTTGTGGGTAATTCTGTAAATCTGGGGTTAGTCTAATAGGCTTGGAAGGGGGCAATAAAGAGCCAATGGGGTTTGGAAAACACTACTCCTTTGGGAAAAATTAAACATGAACTTAATGACAGAGTAATGATTTCATATAACATGGGGATGTTTCATTTCACAATAAGCTGAGGTTTGTTGTGTAGAGGGCACAGAGACTCTATTCCAGGAAAGGAACACACAGGAGCATCACCATCAGCAGTACTTTCATTGTCAAAGAAACCAATTGATTCAGCCTAAGGAATGAACAGGCTACAACCTCCGAATTCACAAGAAACCCCTTCAGGTTATGAGCGGTTTCCCAGATCTGTATCCCTCTATCACAGTAGCCAAGACTTCATTGATTCATCCCCTTGTGGGTTTACAGGAACCCCGTGTTGAGGAACAAGGCTTCCTCCTTCCCTCATAATGCACATTGCTTATCCCCAGCCCCCCAAGAACTACTTTTCAAAATGCTCTTTAAATAGAGCATATAAAGTCTTCATAAAATTATAAATTAGTTTGTTTGTGTATAAGGGAGACAAGAAAGACTTGTGGTATCGGAACAAAAAAGTCTTTCTTAGTCCTTCTTCATTGATTTGGTCAATGTTTTATATATGATTAGTGGAAAAAATAAACACTATTGAAAGAATTAGAAATGACACACACACACAAATATAACTGCCTGCAATCCAACTTCCATTTGATCACATATTTTTATTGGGGCTGCTAGTTTCTTGAGGTTGAGTTCAAGACATGGGAAAGAGGCAGTGTATAATATTATGATCTACACAGATTTTATGAGTCTTCTACTCAGAGATTCATGGAATGTTACTCAGTAGCATAGTTTCCTTCCCCACATTTCTGGAAACATCTGTGAACAAGCATTTTTTTGTCCAAATATACTAAGAATTTTAATTAACAGAAAAATGCAAAACCTATTATCAAATGTTTAGTGAGCAGATTGTAAAGAGCCACTGAATTCACTGTCACAGCACATTTTGCAGACTATTCAACAACTAATAGTTGCTTCCTGATTGCTTGTGTCTGTATTCAGCTTTGACTTTCCAAGAAGCTTTACTCCATGTGTCTAGCTAAGAAGAAGGTAGGTAGTACATGTTAAGGGTTAAATCATCTATATACCTAACAACAACTTTTTTTTCACGCATGAAAGGCAGCTTTATAGGCTTCAACCTAACACGAAATACCAACTCTTGAAAATAGGGTGAATGTTAATGTTTCACTGGGGGAAGGATGGAACAATGGTATTAATGATTGCTGCTAAGATAACATTCCCGAGGACAACATAAAATGCATGTGAATTTTTGAAGAACACTCTGAAGAGATATTTTAAAGTCTACCAAATATCACACCTTACTGTAGGTTTTGTGATATATAGCCTTTATTATGTTCATATTTAGTCTTAAGTATGTTTTCTCCAGTCCTTCTCTCTCTAAAACTTTTATCAAAAAAGCATGTTGGGTATTGTTAAAATCTTTTCCTGCATCTATTAAAATGATCATGTGATTTTTGTCATTAAGTCCATTTATATGAATTATTCTATTTATTGTGTTACATATATTGAACCAGCCTTGAATTTCTGTGATCAAATAAACTTGATCTTGATATGTACCTGTATTCTGTAGGCTAGTATTTACTGAGGATTTTTACCTCTGTATTCATCGGATATATTGGTCTGCAGTTTAGTTTTCTTGTCATGTCTTTCTGTTATGACTAATTTAAGAAGTATTAAGTGAAGTTACTCTTTGAAAGGATGATAGAATTCTTCTGCATTTCTATCTGGGCCTGAATGTCAAAATGCTTTTATTAGTTTGATCTCTTTTATTATAGATCTGTTTAGGTTGTTGATCTCTTCTTGGCCTAACTTTGATTGTTCGAATGATGCAAAAAAATCTATCCATATCTTTTCAGTTTTCCAACTTACTCTACCACAGGCTTTTTAAGTATTCTCTTCTGAATTTCTTTGGTGTCTATTGTAAGGTTTCTCCTGTTGATTTTTGATTCTGTTCATTTGTTCATTTGTTCTCTTATTTCCTTTTGGTTAGTTGGGCCAAGAATCTGTCAATTTTATCTTTTCCAAAAACTAGCTCTTAGATATGCTGTTTTACCTTTATCACAGTGGCTGCACTTGAAAGTATTATAGGGTGAGCCACTAAGGCCATAGCCTGGGAGGAGGGAGGCTCTGTTGTTGCTGCTAAAGGCAGCTTTAACTAAATCTCTATCATTCTAACAAACCAAGGGTCAAAGTCTAGGGTGAAACCTGCAAGCTCAGAGTTAGAGTAGCAGCTGGCCTACTTTCTCCTCTTAGCTGGTGTCCCCAGAAGCTACTCTCCTTCCACACCAACTAAAAAATTCACACTAGAGCAGACATTAGAAGCAACCAGGAATGGTAGAGCATGTCCCCACACACTCTGTAGCAGACAGAAATAAACTCTGACTGCCACAGTCCCCCCCAGCTGCTGCTGAGGGAACTCGCACGGCCATCCTGCCTCCAACTGCTCAAACAGAGAAGGATTGATGACTTGAAATTCAGTCCCCTGCCAGAACAGAGGTAGAGATTGAGCAGACCTTTTGTTCAGAGGTGACAGGAGACACACAAGCCCGAGTACCGCAACTGACCAGGAACCACCTAATCTTGAACCACTGAAGCCATGGGCAGACGCCAGTACAAAAATTTACATAAAAATATAAAGAACAAGGTAACTCCAGAAGAAAGAGGTGATCCTACAACAACAAGATCTGAACTAAGCAATGAAGAGGAAACATAAGGAAGCAACACCAAAAATTCCTTTATGATGATCATCGAAGCTCTCAAAAAGCATTACTGGGTCAGTGGGACCATAGGACTGTCTGCTCCCTGCCCAGGGAGGGGATGGGGAGTTGCAGAGGAAAAAAATGACCAGATGTGTTGGGAGGGGGAAGAGACCTTGAATAAGGATATACAGGGATGGAAAAAAAAATTCAGAGGGAAAGATGAACACAAAGAAAATATAGGTGTAGCAATCTTATTTG
>PVIH01022496.1:0-27024 GCA_004025045.1 Sigmodon hispidus | reverse complement strand
AATGCAAATAGATCCAAGCCTGTCACCCTGCACAAAACTCAAATCCAAGTGGATCAAAGACCTCAACTTAAACCCAGCCACTTTGAACTTGATAGAAAAGAAAGTGGGAAATACACTTCTTCAAATTGGCACAGGCCACCACTTCCTAAATATAACACCAGTGGCACAGGCACTAAGACCAACAATCAATAAGTGGGATATCCTGAAGCTGGGAAGCTTCTGCAAAGCCAAGGACACTGTCAATAGGACAAAACACCAGCCTACAGAATGGGAAAAGATTTTCACCAACCCTACAAGTGATAGAGGACTGATCTCTAAGATATATAAAGAGCTCAAGAATTTAGAGCCCAAAACCCTGAATAACCCTATCAAAAAATGGGGTACAGATTTAAAAAGGGAATTCTCAGCAGAGGATCTACGAATGGCTGAAAGGCACCTGAAAAAGTGCTCTTCATCTTTAGCCATCAGAGAAATGCAAATCAAAACAACTTTGAGATATCACCTAACACCTGTCAGATTGGCTAAGGTAAAAGGCACAGATGACAGCCTATGCTGGAGAGGATGCGGAGCAAGGGGAACACTCCTCCATTGTTGGTGGGAGTGAAAGCTTGTTCAGCCACTTTGGAATGCAATATGGAGATTTCTCAGAAAATTGAGAATCAATCTCCCCAAGGACCCAGCAATACCACTTCTGGGTGTATATCCTAACGAGGTACATTCACACTCCAAAGGTATTAGCTCAACTATGTTCATAGCAGCATTATTTGTAATAGAAAGAACCTGGAAACAACCTAGATGTCCCTCCACTGAAGAATGGATTAACAAACTGTGGTACATCTACACAATGGAATACTACTCAGCAGTAAGAAAAAACGGTATCCTAAAATTCACAGGCAAATGGATGGATTTGGAGAATATCCTCCTGAGCGAGGTATCACAATCTCAGAGAGATAAGCCGGGGATGTACTCACTCACTAGTGGTCTCTAAACAAACAAACAAGAAAAAAAAAAGCCAAACATGCCCAAGCAGCAAATCACAACCACTGAACAGCTTGGGATCAGAAACACCCTGGACTGACCCTTCAAACCCCACACCAACTATAGGAATACCAGACTCATTCTTGAGGGAGGGGGGACAAAACTGGATTTGGCCAGCAGCGGAGACTGATCCAAGCATTATTGGGTCAGTGGAACCATAGGACTGTCTGCTCCCTGCCCAGCGAAGGGATGGGGAGTTGCAGAGAAGAGAAATGTCAAGATGTGGTGGGAGGGGGAAGGGACCTTAATGAGGATATACAGGGATGGGAAAAAAAATTTCAGAGGGAAAGCTGAACACATACTAAATATATGTGTAGCAATCTTATTTGCATTACCACCCTTGATAAGCCATGCTTATGATTCGTATCCTGTTCATAGTTATTGTTAACTTTTCCTCATTTTAAATTCATGTTACTGTTTTTTTGTTAAATACAAAATAAAGAAGGAAGAAAAAGAAAAATGCAAATAGATCCAAGCCTATCACTCTGTACAAAACTCAGATCAAAGTGGATCAAAGACCTTGACCTAAAACTGTCTACCTTGAACTTGATAGAAAAGAAAGTGGGAAATATTGTCCAATGCATTGGCACAGGTGACCACTTCCTAAATATAACACCAGTAGCACAGACACTATGAACAATAATCAATAAGTGAGACCTCCTGAAACTGAGAAGCTTCTATAGGGCAAAGGACACAGTCATTAAAACAAATGACAGCCTACAGAATGGGAAAATACTTTAACCAATCCTACAAATGACAGAGGACTGATCTCTAAAATATATAGAGAACTCAAGAAACTAGAGGCCGAAGCCCTAAATAACCAAATTAAAAATTGGGGTTCAGAACTAAAAAGAGAATTCTCAGCAGAAGAATGGCAAATGGCTGAAAGACATTTGAAAATGTGCTCAACATCTTTAGCCATCAGAGAAATGCAAATCAAAACAACTTTCAGATACCACCTTACACCTTCAGAATGGCTAAAACTAAAAACGCAGATGACAGCCTATGCTGGAGAGGATGCAGAGCAAGGGGAACATTCCTCCATTGTTGATGGGAGTATAAACTTGTTCAGCCACTCTGGAATGCAGTATGGCAGTTTCTCAGAAAACTTGGAATCAAACTCCCCAAGGATTCAGCAGTACTAGTATTGCTAAAAACACACATTCATACCCCAAAAGCAACTATGTGCATGCAGCATTATTCGTAACAACAAGAACCTGGAAACAACCTAGGTGCCCCTCAACTGAAGAGTGGATTAACAAACTGTGGTACATCTACACAATGGAGTACTACTCAGCAGTAAGAAAAAATAATATCCTAAAATTTTCAGTCAAATAGATGGATTTGGAGAATGCCTTTCTGAGTGAGGTCTCACAAATCCAGAAGGATAAGCAGGGCATGTATTCACTTATTAGTAGACTTTAAGCAAAAACATTCTTTTTCTCATTGACAGATGATGGGTCAATAAAGTGATTTAAAACACATACACAAAAGAAAAAACAAAATAAAAAAAACTTCTGGTTTATCTGTAGAAGGGTTGCTTAGCAGAAATTTGTGTTGGCAATAGTGTGCTTGTAGGCATTAGCTGTGACCTACTGTGCTTTCTTTATCTGTATCCGAGCCTAACCTGGCTTGAGAAGCTTTAGATTTATTCTTTATGTTTCATGTTATTGCCTGTGGGCATTAGCTGTGACCTACTGTGGTTTCTTTATCTGTAGCTGAGCCTAACCTGGCTTGAGAAGCTTTAGATTTATTCTTTATGTTTCATGTATTTTAGAGAAAAGAGAAGTTTTATTACTGTATGTTTTTTTTTTGTTATCTACTTGGAATGTTTTGCTTTTTTATATAATGTTTGACATTGATTTTCAAAAAACAATAAAAAAGAGATGATTTAATTTGCAGCCTTTAGAACTGCATTTTTCAATGCTATGTACTAAATTTAATGATGCATGAATAAATTATGTACCTTTATGGGATTATAAAATATAATTCACTGTAGTTATTAATAATATTTAATTTCTGGAAGAATAATTTGCAATGTTATATAAAAAGTAAGATTCTTCAGACTCTTTTATACCAAAATATGTGTCAATATTTAATAATCTTTTGACATTGATAAATTCTTTAACATAGGTATGTTTTAATTTTCTAATTTTGAAGTCAATAAAATATTAGCACACACAGAATAAAAAATATTAAAAATACAGTTTAGCAGTTGGGCTTCTACAACACTCAAACTTATAGTCATGTTACATATGTTTTCAAGGTCAAACAGATATATTTTAGATAGATAGTTTCAAACACTTCAAAGACCTACAAAATAGGTCACTAAAATGTTATTTTTTTAATAATGTAAGGCTTTTAATAACAGTGAGACATGTTTGATTTAGGTAGCACCACTCTACTTCATAAAAGGATAATGAGCATCAAAGAACCTCCATATGGAGTTTTCTTTCACTGTGGCAGTTAGATATTTGGACAAGAAACTGCCTTTGCCTTGAGTGCTGACAGTATGCTTCCCAAAACAGATGAGCAGAACACAAAAGAAAGTGATTGCCAAACTTTGCCAAGACAAGGAAGGACAGTCCTTCAAAATTTGTTTCACAGAAAAGTCTGTCAGGTATTCTAGGTCTGTAGGCTGAAGACAGATGCCCGCAAGTGGTACAGAGGAACCTTAGGTTACTCTTTAAGCAACCATCTGTTTCTGTCATTTCTATAGTTTTGGAAGTTGCTTGCTTTGCATTTCTTGTTCACTCAGGTAGAAAGACTAGATAGTATATAGTTTTCCTTATTACCAAATTCAGAAAAAAAATCTTACATAAAAGACGTAAAATTTATAAGTTTGAGCAACATAAAAGCTTAAGTTCTGTATCAAATACAATGTTTTTAGGTCTAAAAAGGTATGCTAGGATGGTTATATAAGTAATCATAGTAAATGGCTTAGGTATATAACTTTAAACTCAGTAAGATAGGATAGATAGATAATGCAGTACTTTCTCCAAATTTGTCAAATATATATGGACTAAACATTTCAAATGTAATTTTTACTTGATAATTGTTCTTATTCGACATAGTTTATGTTAAAGTTAAAATCTTTCCTTTCTATTAAGACGAAAGTGTAAATGTTGTGGGATATTTGCACAGTGTGTGAAGATGTATTGAAGTGATAATAAAAAGCTGAACAGCCAAAAGCTAGATGGAAGAGAGGTAACATCATGCGATACAATGTAGGTTAATATAAATTGGTTAATCTAAGTTATAAGACCTAGTTAAGATCAAGCCTAAGCTATAGGCTGAGCTTTCATAATTAATAAGAAGTCTCCATGTCATTATTTGGGAGCTGGATGGTGGGACAGAAAATTACTGTTTACACAAAAGACTTGTACTTATAAAATATGTATACTCTGTAAGTGTATCAGCTAATTTTCTCACTGTTGACATAAACAACTTAAGGAATAAAAGATTTCTTTCAGTTCATGATATAGAGGAGTATCATATCAGTGAAGGTGTGGCAGAGATCATAGTAGCTGGAACAAGCAGCCCATTTTGTTCCTATATTTTAGAGTAGGAAACAGAGTAAGGACTAGAAATGGGATTCACCTATATCCTTCAAAGGCAGCTCTATGGCTTTATGTCTGATAGCATAAGTCTAAAGTCTCCCAAGACAGCACCACTGGTTGGGAAACAAATGTTTAAAGAGAAGGGTTGTATTTACATTAAAATCATTACAAATCAACAAAAAATTAAAATCATCATAGAAAAATCAGCATAATACTTGAACAGGAATTTCTTACAAAAGAAGTATCCCAATATTTTAATGTATAAAAGGGCTCAATTTCATTTGTCATCAGAATAAAGGAAACCAGAACATGATATTATACCATAATTCTAATCACCAAAGTAGTCATAATGAAAAAATAGAAAATACTGTGTCAAGATGTTGAGAAACCATATTGTCATAGTTATGGTTTCTATTGCTGTGAAGGGACACCATAACCACAGCAACTCTTTTTTAATTAACTTTTATTGATTCTTTGTGGTTTTCACATCATGCACCCCATCCCACCAATATCCTCATCCCCCAAATCTGCCCTCCATCTTTGGAACCTCCTCTACAAAACAAAACAAAATTTAAAAGAAAACCCCAAATCCAAACCAAACAAAACAAGAAAGAAGAAGGGGAGGGGTTGTAATATGAGCTTCTGGCCTGTCCAGCCCTTGGTCCATACCTGCAGACCCACGGTCCCACAGAAACACACGGAAGCTTATATTAATTACATGTTGCTTGGCTTATGTCTCAGGCATATTGCTAGCTAGCTCTTGCATCTTAACTCAATCCATTTCCATTAATTTGTCCTGCTACATGGCCTGTGGCCTACCTACCTATTTCTTTATATCTAGCTTCTTGGGTGGCTAGATGTTGTCTCTTCTGACTCTGCCCTCCTTTCTCTTTTTCTCTGCTTCAATTTCCCACCTACTTCTAAGATGCCCTGCCATAGGTCAGAACAGTTCCTTTATTTACCAATGATATTCACAGCATACAAGAAGGCATCCCACATTAGGGGTTCATCATAGAAGCTGTGGCCTGGGCTATCATCTTTATTTGCCAGTGTGTTGAGTCATCAGTCTGGTCATTGTCCTTTGTCACAGAGACAATAATGAGCTGTCACCAACATTCCCCTCCCATGTCTGGTGTCTGTACCGATCCTGCAGTTTTGTCTATGTAGGTTTGCATCCTTCTCCTGCTCTAACCATTCATAGATGAGGTGGATATTGGGATGGGCTAACTCCGAGCCCTGGGCTGGGTCTGAGTGCCAGCTGAACTAGTCTGCCGGATTTCTCCCATTGTCACCCTTCTTCCCTACGCAATGCATTCTCTACCACTGCCTTGGATAGCCCACCCATCGGTTTACAGCAAGGAACTTCAGGGTAGTGTACTGTATTATTATTATTATTATTATTAAAGGCTCACTGTATACAAATAGCGACTGTATGGCAATTTGTGAAATTCACTGAATGATGTCCTTTTATATTACAAGGTATTCAAAAAATGTGTTGTGAGCCAGTACTCCTGTTCTTAGACCCTTAAGTCCAGCTCACTAACATTCACACCACCAGGGCCAGCTCCATTTTCTTGCCCAGGGGAGGTGCAGAGCCCTCTCTCCCAATCGCCACTCCCTATGAGGCCTCTTTTCATTTATTCTACTACACATAACATTTATTTTTCTACACACACACACACACACACACACACACACACACACACACATATACAAGTAACCAAAAGTATGCACAACCTATGGTCCAGTAGTGATGGTCCTGAGTACTCAATAAAAAATAATTTTAAAAATTTACGAAAAATATACTAGAATATTCCCAGTAGCACTATTACAAACATTATAAAACACTCAACCTGTGTGTTGTGACTTTTTTGGTATACAACTATCTCCAAAAATATTTACATTACAATTTTTAACAGCAGCAAAATTACAGTTAATGAAGTAGCAATAAAAATAATTTTATGATTGGAGATCACCACAAAATGAGGAATTGTCTTAAAGGGCTGCAGCATCAGGAAGACTGAGAACCACTACTCTATATTCACAAAGCTTCAGGGAACAAATCAGAAGAGAGGGAAGAAAAAATAGAGAAACTTGGAGATTAGAAAGAATACTATGAAATGCTTTCTTCTGGGCATGAGATGGCCATTGCACTCATGAATTCACAAAGGCTGTGGTTATCTGCACAAGCCCTTTTACAAAATCAAGTCCATCAACGTTCCACTATGGATAGGAGAGGGTATTATGACGGCACACCTTTAGATGAGTAGCTATTGTCAGCTAATGGCTACAGGTGGAAAGAGAGTCTCTTTCTTCAGTGGTGTAGTTGTTGGTAAGTTGTCCATGATCCAGCAAATAGCTTCTCATTCATGCAAGCAATCCTAATTAAATTCCGTGGGTCTTTAAAAAGAAAACACAAAAGTATGAGGGAGACTTTTTTCAGAAGAAGAAAGCATTTCAGATGAAGTGGTAAGGAGATAAGAAATTGAAGGGAAAATATGATTAAAATAAATTATATGCTTATATGAAATTGTAAATTAATAATATAAAATAACCTCTAAAAGTACATTGTGAAATATCACAAAATAGAATGCACATAAGATAAATGCCAGCTATAAGCAACAATATAAATGAGTCCCCACAAATAGCACTGAAAGAAAAAAGATAGATATGAAAATGATAGTGCATCATTTCAATTATACAGAGCTCAAAAATAGGCAAATGGATATAGAGTGTTAAAATTTACAGTGGTATTTACCTTTAAGGTACAGAGTGTTCTAACAAGGGAGACAGAAACTTATGGTAGCTGGTAATACCATTTGTTAATTAGATGCCAGTTATATGCATATGTACAATTTAAAAATCCATTGGTCTCTATACTTAAAATTTATGCATTTCTACATAAATGTTATTTTTCTTTTTTTATTTTTTAAAAAGATTTATTTATCTATTATGTATACAGTATACAGAAGCGGGTACCAGATGTCATCATAGATGGTTGTGAGCCACCATGTGGTTGCTGGGAATTGAACTCAGGTCCTCTGGATGAACAGTCAGTGTTCTTAACCTCTGAGCCATCTCTCTAGCCCCCATAAATGTTATTTTTCAATACAAACTTTGGAAAATTAAGGATTAGAATTATCTATTCCAAAATGATAGCAGCAAATTTATCTGATTGACAAGATATGGGTTTTTCTAAAAAGGTCTTTAAACATTTTATATTGAAAAAAATAATAATAAAGTTATATCATCCAATATTTTCAGTGATAAAAATAAAACCCAGGACTTGGTTCATACTAGATGAATATTAGTATGTAGTTAGAGCCAGTTACCTGTATTTCTGAGCTCTAACTATGGAATTATTGC
Organism: Sigmodon hispidus; assembly: GCA_004025045.1. Taxonomy (NCBI): domain Eukaryota; kingdom Metazoa; phylum Chordata; class Mammalia; order Rodentia; family Cricetidae; genus Sigmodon; species Sigmodon hispidus. The sequence continues at coordinate 19,060 of PVIH01022496.1, read as the reverse complement.
TTAAAATCAAATATGGGCAACCTAAAACAAAGAACACATTACCCTTATGGAGAATGGAAGAGACCAGAGTAAAATAACTCACCAGCCTGACCTCACTCATAGCTTTGCAGCAGCTGAGATGGGAGCACTGCTTTCCACAACAACTTCCTAGGGCATGACCAACAGATCAAGCAAAGCAGCACACATTCTGTCTTGTAGAGCATGTGCATACATTTGTGTAGTAAACATAGGTCTCTTTTGCCCAGTTTGGCAAAATGCTTGGTCCTGAACCTCCTATTTGTAATATCATGCACATTTAAAACAAAGAAGTGGAAAATGTCATGGGTGGGTGTCAGAATGAGTGGCCTTTGAAGGAGCACTGGATCACTGAATGTAAAACAATAATCATTATCAAGAACTTGGAAGGATTTCAACTGTGGATGCAGATGGCAATCTGACATGTTTTTGCTTCCTTTACAATGCTCTGAAGCATGCCTGGATTATGGCTAAGCTTTAGCCCAACTACTGTGGCAGCAATCCCAGAAAATAGAGCAAATGACCCTTCTTCCTGGCAGTGTTTACACATCCTCAAATACAAATGCACAAACCTCATTTTTGCATTGTGAAATGCAACAAGACCTACTCTGCTGTGCAGCCACAAACAGTTCTGACATACAGGAGGAAATTTAGTCCTTCCTGTTTAGCTAGCTCTGTCCTTGCCTCCCACCCATCCTAGCACATTCTGGCTCTAGCCAACATGTATAACTGACAGTTACACAAACTCATCTTTTTTATTCTTATACTTCTGGACCTTTCCTGTTAATGTGCCCTAAAGCTACAGTGCTCTTGTAAACCATGAACTACTCCCATCCTTTTCATCACTAAGAGCTCAGCTCCTCTTTGATTCTCCAGGAACTACCTCCAATCCAAGATACTTCAGGCAAAACTGCCATTCACTACTCCTGTGTTTGTACTATATGTAAATTGACTCATGCTGATTTCCATCAATTTTATCTGAGCCATTTTTATGAAACAGAGCTTAGAACTCCTTGACAGTCAGATGATGTGAAAAAATGCTTATGTTCTGAACTCTGATAAAAGGATTCAAAGCCTGATCTCTCTCCCCTTGTAGCTGCCTTTGTCTGAACAGGCAAACTCATCTCCCTGTGCCAGTTTTCTCACCTTTATAAGATGAATGTTATTCAGACCAGATAAGTTAAAGTGATTTTAATATGAGAAAGGTAAAACACCAAAAACAATGCCTGTCACCTAAATAAGTGCTCCATAAGGGGTAGGCCCTCATCACCACTGATTGAACCAACCCTACTGCAAACTCCATATGGATGGGAATATTCAATTTGTCCTTAAGGCAATTGCTAATGTGTCGCACAAATACCCAGCTCTGTGTCTGGCGTGGGCATATGTTCAAGAAACAATCTATTGAGTTGGTGGAGGCTTTAATGACTCTGACTCTACAATTATCATGAACAAGCCCCCCTCAATTCTCTGTTAAGCCTTACCAATGTTCTTAATACCTCACAGAAAGACTAGAAAAACTTCAAATACAGGTCACTGAACACCTCCCATCCTTTAATGCTTCTGCTTCATTTGCGTTGTTTCTTTTTGACAATTATCTTTTCCTAAAAGAACTTCAAACTTAGAAGTTAAGCATGAACCAAACTGGCCCATCAGAGGTGGGCGGGGGCGGGAGTGGGAGCCTGAGAGGGGCGTGGTCACCACGTCGCAGAGGCTGACTGCGCTTGCGTAGGCTGCGGCAAAGCTAACTGCTCTGGGGCTTTTGCTCATTGCTGGCTACTACCTCTGTAAAAAGATCGCCGCCGTTCTTACCAGGTCTCACTTTCGAGCCACACAGCTCCGGGTTATCAGGCTTCGGCTCTGTGACCAGGAGCCAACACACCTCCGATCCTCTCTCCAAAGGATCACTGACCTCCGCATTCGAGTTCCTGTCTCCTGGAACCATGTCTCTGGTAAGCCAGAATGCATGCCAAGGCAGCGCAGAGACCACTGCAGATTTCAGCGACGGCCGGGGTGAAATGCAGGCTACTAATGCCTCCGGGCCCCCCACCTCCATGCTAGTCCCTGAGGCTCCCCAGGGCCCTCAGATTTCAATCGACCCACAGGGTGCCAGCGCTCCCCAGGCTGCGCAGGACCTGAATGACATCGAGGGTCTCATCGACGAGCAGTCGCGACGTTTGGGGGCGCTCAGGGTCCATGACCCTCTAGAAGACAGGTCGGTTGCTTTGGTGAATTTCATGCGCATGAAAAGCCAAAGTGAGGGGTCAATCCGGCAGTCAGACATGCTGGAGTTTCTCAGAGAGTACTCAGATCAGTTCCCTGAGATACTCAGACGAGCCTCAGCTCATCTCGATCGGGTCTTTGGGTTGAATCTGAGAGTTCTTGATCCTCAAACTGACACTTACAACCTAATCAGTAAACCAGGCCCCCAGACCACTGAACGGCTAGCAGAGACCCTTGATGTGCCAAAAGCAGGTCTCCTGGCCTTGGTCCTGGGGCACATCCTCTTGAATGGCAACCGGGCAAGAGAGGCCTCAATTTGGGATCTGCTGTTAAAAGTTGATGTGATGGATGAGCCTCAGAGGATCAATAACCTCTTTGGGAACACAAGAAGCCTCCTCACTACTGACTTTGTCCGTATGCGATTTTTGGAGTACTGGCCAGTATATGGCACTAATCCCCTTGAATTTGAGTTCCTGTGGGGCTCTAGAGCCCACAGGGAAATCACAAAAATGGAAGCTCTGAAGTTTGTAGCAGAGGCCCATGATGAAGAGCCCTGGAGCTGGCCAGAAGAATATAACAAGGCCCTGGAAGCTGACAAAGCCAAAGAGAGAAGCCAGGCTGCTGGCTTAGAGTTCTGGTCAGAGGACGCTATGAATGATAAAGCAAATGATTTGGTCCAGTTGGCCATTAATGTCACTGAGGAGTTGCTGCCTATACATCAGGATGAGCTATTGGCCCATACTGGTAAAGAATTCGAGGATGTATTCCCAAATATCCTCAGCCGAGCCACTCTAATCCTTGATCTGTTTTATGGGTTCTCTCTGATTGAGGTTGATACTAGTGAGCACATCTACCTCCTTGTTCAGCAACCAGAATCAGAAGAAGAACAAGTAATGCTAGAGAGCCTGGGCAGACCCACCCAAGAATATGTGATGCCAATTCTGGGTTTGATCTTCCTGATGGGCAACCGAGTCAAGGAGGCTAACATCTGGAACTTACTCCGGAGATTTAGTGTGGATGTAGGGAGAAAGCACGCCATCACCTGTAAGCTTATGAGACAACGTTACCTGGAATGCAGGCCACTCTCCTACTCTAATCCAGTTGAATATGAGCTGCTTTGGGGTCCACGGGCTCACCTTGAAATCACCAAAATGAAAGCCTTGGAGTACATGGCAAGGCTCTACAGAAAGCGTCCACAGGACTGGCCAGAGCAATACAGGGAGGCTGTGGAAGATGAAGAGGCCAGGGCTAGATCTGAGGCTACTGCCATGTTCTTCTTTGGCTCCATGTGAAGTCTGATGGTTCACTTTAGTTGAGTGGCACCAGTTAAAGGGGCCTTTGGGAAAGGGGCACTCATGTCCTAAATCAGAAGTTGGGAGGGTTGGGGGTAATGAATACACATTGTGCTTATTGTGTTCCAATAATAGTAGTATTTCTTTCCTTCTAATATACTCTAATTGTCTTCACATTCAGTGTTTACAAGTGAAATTGCTCATTTTCTCTTCCTGTCTTGTTTCAGTATAAATGTTCAAATAACTGTAAAATGTATTGGTAATATTTACGTATTTGAAATAACCGGTAAAATAAGCTAAATAACAGTAACAAAACATGCACACATAAAAAGACACACCCCAAACACAAAGCCCCTCATTCATGGTTGCCCTCCTTTTGAGTCTATTGTTGTGTTAATAAACAAACTAACAAAAACAAAAGACTGCCACTTACTTGTATTTAATTTAGTGTTTCAAAGTGTAGCAAAAAATAAAAGTATAATGAATTAGATGTCATGTCTATGTCCTCATTTACTCTATAAACATTTATCAGGTACTTGTGTACTGAGAATAAAGCCATGTGCTGGGAACTTAAGGGTAAAGAAGCCTGATCTGGGCCTCAGAACTTCCTACTAAGAGAGAAAGGTCACAGAAGTGAAGCAGCAATTATATCATGCTGTGGCAAGTGGTGTAAGAAGATGGAGTGTGCTGGTGTGTACTATGGGAGTCCCACAAGTATCACTCCCAACTACATGATGGGAGGGCGGTGATGAGGCAGTGAGTGCAGTACAAGGAAGGCTGGGCAAAGATATGAGGCAGGAGATGGGTGAGGGTATAATCAAGGGTGGTGGTGGGCAGGACAAGGTAGAATGAAAGGCTGGGGACATGATATGCTTTAGTGGTATCTGGGGGAGTGATACCTGAGAGTGAGATGAGGGACAAAAGGAGGAACTGGTGAAGGTATAGCTGCAGGTAAAATACCCACGGGGTTAGGGTGGTGGTGCTTAAAGTCACCTAGAAAGATAATGTTGAGTTCAGAAGGGGAGGGGGAGAGAGAAATCTGTGGCAGGGGTAACAAAGGTCTCATCTCCTGGGGGTAGTGGCTCTTAGACAATAATAACAACCTTCTCAAATACAGCTGGCCTTGGATCTTCAGTTAGATTTCATCCACACTCCATACCCTGCACTAGCACTGTTTATTTCAACACTCAAAGTGTTAAGGAAAAAGATAGCATTTTAGATCTTTTCCTCCTGCTTCCTCTGACAGTTTCCAACCTGCCTCACAAGCTTTCCCTAGAAAGCTTGCAGGTAACAGCTTCTGAGAGGGATCCCTGGCATGGGGGTTGACCGTCATGCAGAAAATCTCCTCTGACTAGAGAAAGACAGTGATGCCTTCCAGTACTGCATGCTGTATGCATCTTTATCTTCTGGCATCCTCAAGATTTCTTCCCTTTGCATCCTTTTAATTATTAGAGGTTTCCCAGAAGTGCAACCTCCTAGCAAATGATAGAAAATAAGCAGACATTTCTCACATTTTAGTTCCAGAAAGATAACAGTATAATTTTCAACTCGGGAATTAGACAATGGGAAGAGAGACACACCCTTTTGACCCCCAAGTCTGACCTGTAGCTATGCAGAAACCCAATTAAGAGAAGTCTGCCTGAGAAAAAGACTGCTCTGGCACACTCAGAGGTTGCCAGGATGATATAACTCCCTGCGAGTCTCAATAATCTCCACTGTAGTAGCATTCCAAGAACTAAAGGCTAAGTGGCAAGTGGCAGGGTGGGGGTGAGGGGAGTGACGGGGGGTAGGGGGTGAGGGGAATGGGGGAGTGGAGGTGGAGAGTGGGATTTCTGGTGACTAGAAAATTAGTATGTGGAGAGCCTGAGCTGATGGAAATCAGGGAAATGGGGTGAGGTGGGCTTGGGACAGTAGGGAAGGGAGAGTATATGTCTCAGAGAATTTGACCCTGCTCCTATCCAAGCAATAAAGTGCAAGGATCTCTTCAGCTTTCCTAGACCCTAAATTGGTATGCTTGCAGAGTGAGGATGAGAATAGAGGCAAGTTGTCCAAGGTGCCAAGTGTTTCTTACTGGAATATTTTGAATTAGTGCAGGGTCCTTGACACTTCAGGTTTTCAGGGATTTCCAGGATAGAAACCTGCCGAGGAAAAGTTGCGACATGTGGACAGACAATCAATAATATAAGGCTCCAATGGTTTTAGCACTAAAGCTATCCCAGGAATTGTTCTGGATTTTTCTCGTGCTTAAATGCCTAATCTTTCCCTTCATTCATCAAGAGCATTCCATTTGACACTAAGGTACACTGAAATTTAACTAATATCTCCCAAGATCACACAACCCCCAGGGAGGTCTGCACTGCCAGTCCAAGAAGCCCTCACTGTCACCTGCGACCTGTGCTATGTTATCATGCAAATTGGCATAGTCTCAAGATACAAGAAAAGTCAGCATAGCCAGGGTGTGGAAGCAAGGCAAAGCTCTCCAAAGGAGGAAGGGGGATGAAAGAGTGAGACGGGAATTTCTTCAGGCTCATTCTTGTGCTATTGCTATGGCTCCACCGAGCTGCCTGGAAATTGTATAGACATTGCTGTGTACTCTTCCTATTCTGTCCTGTTAGTTCTTCTCAGTCTGTTCTCTGTAAGCCCCAGCCTAATCTGCTGTTTTTCACCCAGACAAGTTAAGAATCATCATTTCTGGACCATCAGAAGTATTTAGTGTTGTTTTTTTTTTTTTTTCAACTGTGGAGAAACAATAATTCAACAGAACCTCACACTTGTCAAGACCTGATCAAAAATACAAGAATAAATATGAAAAATAGTCCCTTGTCAAAGATGCCACATGTATCTTTCCAGAAATGGCAAATGTGACATTTGCATTCCAGGTGCCTATGAAGGAATAGATATACTATCTCTGTGGTCACAGCTCTTCCTTTGCAGGACAAGAGATAACCAGGAATTTTTCCTTTCAGGCACCAAGTCAGAACTGATACCAATGGTAAACAAGAGATATAGGAGGCACTGTGAGAATTACCCAAGTGGACATCAACTATCAGGCCTCAAAACCCCAACTCAGGTATCCTTGTCATCTATGTTAATTAATTTGAAAAAAATGGGCCTTGAGAGAAAGCTAAATTGATAAAGTGCTTGTTTTGCAGATAAGAGGACCTGACTTTGATCCCCCAGCACCTATGTGAAAAGCCATGCTGCTAACCTCAATACTAGGAAGGAGGAAACAGGAGGATCTCTAGCACTGGCAACCAGTCATTCTAGCCTAATTTGTGAGTTCTAGGCTAAGGAGAGATCCTATCTCAAAAGAGATGGACAGTGTTTCTGAGGATGGCAATGGAGTTTGCCCTCTCGCTTCCACAAGCAAGTGCTTATAGGCAGCTAAGCACTCACAAACACATGCACAATAAATGGAAAATCTTGTAAATGAATACTACCAACACTTACCTACTGCTGTTGGTTAGATTCTTACGATATGCACTTGCTGCCCAGAATCCCCTTTGATCCATGATTGGGATCTTTCCTAAGGAGATAAATTTCTGAAAATATTCATTTTCAATATTTGAGGCCCAAAAGTACATTCTTTTTTAAGATTAAAGAAGCCTTTTCTGACATTTTAAAATATCTACCAGCTTCTGTATACCCAATCCATCTACAAATAAGCACACAATTAAAGGAAAATCTGAGCTGGACTGGCATATGTGGATTTTAAGACAATTATTCTAAATCTCTGAACTGTTGCTCCTAAGCTCACTGATAGTGATGGCTTAGAATATGGTTTCCTAAACTCTTTCCACCCATGACTGTTTATGATCCAAGAAATTTTTTATGTGACTTCAATTATATAGGCATATAAAATGGATATATACAAACCACTTATTGATTGATAATAACTCACAAAGAAATTTCTTTTAAAATAAATTCATTGGTATACTTATATTTTTACCATTAAAGAAAAAAGTAAAATTTTATACTAATAAAATATATGTGTTTGTCTAGTTTTACATAAAGAAATCCTAGTTGAGAGCTGGGGATGTAGATCAGTTGGTAGGGTGCCTACTTAGTATTCATGAAGCTCTTGGTTCTATCTGTAGCACCATATAAAGTAGGTCATGGTGGTGTGTGCCATAATTCTAGCATTTTGGAGGTAGAGACAGGAGGATTAGAAGTTTAAGTATACTCTTGGATAACTAGTGAATTCAAGGCCAGCCTGAGCTACATAGGATTCTGTCTCAAAAATAAAAATATTGGCCAAATATTTTCTACTATAGGGAACAGAGCATCTCAAACATTGTTTAGAGCTGGTCAATATTTTAATTTACTAGCATCCATCAATAGTGAGAATACCACTTCACATAAACACGTAGTACAAAGTAGCAGGAGTGTGCTTTAATGAAGCCAGACAGGTGTCTCAGTCACTAAATTACTTGCTATGCAAGCATGAGGACCCTAATTCAGAACCTCAGCACCCACATAAAAAAGCAAGTACAGAAGCATGATGAAATTTCAGCATTGATTGGACAGTTTGAGATAGAAACATCCTGGGACTTACTGGCCAGCTAGTCTTACCAAATTAATGAACTTCAGGTTCAGTGAGAGATCTGGTTTCAAAGATAATGATACACTGAAAAGCTATAGATGAGAATAACTGTTGTTAAATGCTGCCCCTCCCCTTACATGCACACATGTGCACACATACTCATACATGTACACACCAAAAACATGCATACATACACTCAAGAAACATTCTAGGGACATTTCACGACGTTTGGAATTCTAATATCGAGCCAAATTTTATTTAATGATTTCATTTTTATAAACTACAACTCAGAAATGCAAATAGCACCTTTTAAAAATCAAACATTCTGTTGCTAGAGACATGGCTCATTGATTAAGACTGTATGCTGGTCTTGCTAAGGACCAGAGTTCAATTTCTGGGACCCATGTCAGGTAACTTCAGCCCCAGGGGATCCAATGACTCTTGTTTTTGTGGGTACCTGCACTCACATGCACTTACACATGTACACACATACATACGTATATATACACACACTCCCACCCATACACTCAGTTTTAGAAATAAAATTAAATATTTTAAAAATAAAACAAAGCATTCTAATATAACATGATCCAAAGATGCACGAGTTTGACACTCACATACTGAGAAATAATGGCAGGAAGCTATTGATATTAAAAATCTTTGTTTAGTGTAATAAGACTATTATATCTTGATAAAAGCAGAAAATACTGCTATTTATTCATGCAGTAGTCTCAAATCTTAGTTGGAGTGTTTCTATATGAATTTCTGATCATTGCATATTGTAATGGCATGCACAGTGCAAACTATACATGTTGTGTGTTCAGAACCAAATCTGAAATGATGTGGTAAAACATGAACAAGTTCTGCCAGAAACATTTCAGATTCATCCTGCTTGTTTTTCAATTTCAGCCATCCAGGCTGCCCTCAAATTTTCTGTGTAGCTCAGAGTAAACCTGAACTTCTGATTCTCCTGCCTCTACCTCTTCTGTGCTAAGATTACATATGTGTGCCACCATGTCTAATTTATGCAGTGCAGGAGAGCAAATCCAGAGCTTTATGCATGCTAATCAAGCATTCTACCAACTTAGGTAATCTGCAGCCCTGTGTGTTTAACTTTGAATTAATGTGTGCTGTTATACATTCAGAAACCTTTTACTGTTGCCAAACTTTTAGAAACCCACACATTCAATCACAAGGTCCCATCTCACAGCTTAATAACCTGAGCTATGGAGTGGCCCATAAACACTTCTTAGGTTCAGGCAAGGACATCCTAATTTGTTGTCTTAGAGTTTCTATTGCTGTGAAGAGGAGCCACTTACAAAGAAAAACATTTATTGTGATGGCTCATTTACAGCTAAGAGGCTTAGTCTGTTATCATGACAGGAAGCATGGTGACATGCAGGCAGACATGGTCCTGGAGATGGAGCCAAGATTTCTATATCTGGATCAGCAGGCAATAGGAAGAGACACTGAGTCTAGATTGAGCATGTGAAACCTCAAAGCCCACCCCATCAATTCCCCAACCAGGCCACACCTACTGCAACAAGGCCATATCTCCTAATAGTACTACTCCCTACAAGCCTCTGGGAGTCATTTTCATTCAAGTCACTGCATTCTACTCCCTGGCCCCCATCGGCTTGTAGCCATACCATAAAGTAAATTCATTCAGTCCAGCTTCAAAAGTCCCAATAGTTTATCACTCTCAACACTGTTTAAAAGTTCAAAGTCTCTGACATTTATGCAATCTTTTAACTGTAACTCCCTGTAAAATCAAAGTCAAAAAGCAGATCACATACTTCCAGCATACAATGGCATAGAATACACATTACTATTCAAAAAGGGAGGAAAGAGAATATAATGAGGAAATGCTGGATCAAAGCAAGACTGAAAACCAGCTGGGAAAACTCTGAACTCTGCATCTTCATGTCTGATGTCAAAATGCTCTTCAGATCTCCAACTCCTTTCAGCTTTGTTGACTGCAACACACTTCTCCTTCTTGGGCTGGTTCCACTCCCTGTTATCAGCTCTCCTCAGCATATATCCCATGGTTCTAGCATCTCCAACATTTTGGGATCTTCAAAGCAATCCAGGCATTACCTTCACAATTCACATAATGACCTCTCTAGTCCTCCATTCAAGGACACCCCTGACTCATGCCTGGCTGCATTGGCTTTCCTTAGTTATGGAAGAAGATTCCATAACTGTTGCCAGAAGTTTTTCTGACCTGTCTGAGCCATGGTCTGGAGGAATCCTTTCCACCCATGGTCCCACAGTTGCTTAGTTCCAAATAATCACACTAAGCCCTATATTTAATACAAACTGTTTGGCCTATGGCTCAGGCTCATTACCAACTAGCTCTTACAACTTAACCTACATCTATTAATCTATGTATTACCATGTGGCTCTGTGGCTTTACCTGTGTTCCTTTATATCTTACTTTCTGGGCAGCAGCCTGCAGCATCTGTGTGACTCCACCCTTCTCCTTTATCTCTGCTTGGATTTCCCTCTGCCTCCAAGCTGCCTTGCCACGGGCCAAAACAGCCTCTTTATTAACAAATGGTAATAAAATAATTCACAGCATACAAAAAGACATCCCACATCACATAACCTCTTTCTTGGATCCTTGACTATAAAACTAGAACCATGTGGCCAAAGCTGCCATGTTTTGCTACTTGCTAGGGCTGGAAAATGGCATATTCATTCAAATACATTTTCAGTAACTTTCTGGTTTTGATGGTTTATCTCACTGTTTAAGTTTAGCTGTTCTGGAACTTACTCTATAGACCAGGCTGAAATTGATCTCTGAAATCTCTCTGCCTCTGCCCTCCTAGTCCTGGTATTAAAGGCCTGTGCCAGTATACCCAGTCCTAAGCTTTTCTTTAATCACAAATTGGAAGCTTAGCTGAGTAGGGTTTTTCTCTGAGGTCACCACCACTCCCTTTATTTCATTTAGCATCAGGATTATCTTTATCTGTTTATCTCTTTGAACACTAGGTCCATTATTTTTCCTGGTGCCCTTTTTATTATGAATTTTTGTACACTATGTGGAGATGTATTTGCAGAAGTTATAGGCAAGATTTCTAGAGAAAGAAAGGAAGAAGGGGAGGAAACTAAGTGCTCAGAAGAAACATTGATAAGAAACAGAAGGTGAAAGACGAAGGAGAGGTAACTTCATATGATAGAACATGGATTAACATAAATGGATTAAGTTACATTATAAGAGGTAATTGACACAAATCTAAGCCAAAGGCCAAGCTTTCATAATAAATAAGAAGTCTCCATGCTGTTTTTGCTGTCTGGTGGTCCAAAGATAGTCCAACAAAAATGCTTGCTACACTTTTTTCCTCAAATTGTACATTTAAAAAAAATTTCCTTGCTCAGCTTTGTCCTTTTTATCATATATCTGCATTAGACTGGCCACCAATAACCATTCCATACAATACTAGGCTGTCAGAAAATATCATCTGCCAAAGCTGTTAACCCATAAATCTTCATTTAAGTCTCAGGCAGACTTTTTGGACTAAAGAAGAAAGCATCCACATTCTTCACCAAAATGTCACAAGAATAGTCTCTAGGATACATAATAATATTTTTCTCCTCTGAAACCTCTTGAGCCAGGCCCCACAGTTCAAATTACTCTAGATGTAAGATTTTTCTGTCCTGTCCTAGCCCCTCAGTCTGAACAAATCTCTCCCACTGTTGGTCCTCCAGGTGCTTATAAAATAACTACTCAGATGCTTATATTAATTGCAAACTCTGGCTCAGGATCATTACCAACTAGCTTTTATACCTTAACCCATTATTATTAATTGATGTATTGTCACTTGACTAGTGGCTTTACCTGTGTTCCATTACATCTTGTTTTCTGGGCAGCAGACTACAGCTTCTCTCTCACACTCTACTCTCCTTATCTTTATCTCTGCTTAGCTGTTCTGCCTGTCTCTAAGGTGCCTTGCCATAGGCTAAAACAGCTTTTTTAAATAAACAAATGGTAGTAAAGTAAATTCACAGCATACAGAAAGACATCCCCACATCACTTCCCTTTTCTGTCTAATCAAAAAGGAAGGTTCTAATATTAACATATCAACATCACATATAACAAAACAGCTGTCAAGTAAGAATTATAGTTACAATATCTAGTCTATTTGTATTTAGCAAAACTAGATATTTTACCATCTATCCTATTTTTGTGATGCTAAAGTTTTATATCATATTTATCTTTTATCATAACTAAGGAAAATTATAACAATCTAGTCTTCAGTTCCATCAAAGACCACAGAAGGATATAATATTGCCTGAGTAAACAGGAAAGACATTCTAAACAACTTCCAAAATTCTAGAAATAACAGAGACATCTGGTTGCCTAGATAACCACCCAAAGATTCTTTGTAACATTAGGGCATTCAATCTTCAGCCTTCAGGCCTAGAGTCTTTTTAGTGAAGGAGGAAATTTGGAGGACTGTTTCATCCATTTTGGCAAGGTTTGTCAGTCACTTCTTATTTTCTGTAGAAAACCTGAAGGACCATCTTTGCTTATTCTGTCAAACTTTAGTGGTCATTTTCTTATGGGTCATTCATGTCTAGTTTATACAGCATATTGCCAACATTTGAGGCAAAAACATTTTCTTGTCCTGTGGCTAACTTTTGCCACAAAGTAAGTAAATCTATATGGAGTTTCTTTGATGCCCATTATTCTCTTAAAGTAGATTGGTGCTTCCAGGAGCAGACATATCTCACAATCCAGAAAAGTCTAAGTTCTTAAAACATTTTAAATACCATATTCTGTGGGTCTTTTAAGTGCTTAGATATTACCTATCTAATTGAAATATATCTTTGTATATCTAAAAATACGAAGTAACATGACTAGGTTTGATTATCATAGATGACTAATTATTAATCTTTATTTTAATTATACAATTTTCAATAAACTTCATAAACATAATACCTTAAATAAGAGTAGAAATATACATACAGTATAACAAAATTAACCTTAAATTTGTATCAATAAGCCAAAATCCATATCATCAATGTAAAGTATTTAAAATAAGTAGTTGCTTTTTATCAGTAGATTCAATAATCTACCTTTTTATCCTATCATATCTATATCCCCCTTTATTCTTAAGAAAGAAATTGACTATGACCAATAACCAAACCCTCTAAACAAATATAAGCATCCATAACTTGTTTTTTTGAATGTGGGCATAGGTTTCTAGGCTACTTTCTGCTGATTGGGGGTGCTAGTAATCCTTAAGGGACCCTGATGCTGATCATCTTAGTCAGAAACTTTGAAGCTGATGTGAATGTTGGATCATGTGGGCCATCTCTTCACATCAGAGATTTTTTTCAGGTCTTCCTTGATCAAACCATAATAACCTGGAAGCAATCCACAGGTTCTCATCTTCTGTGGAAACAAAAGCAGAACCTCTTTTCCAAAGCATCATATCCTTAGACCCAAATTTCAAAGTCAAGATACCTTTAAAATATATGTATGTTGGTTAACTTAGTAGCTTTTACAATCAAATGTTAGTTCATTATCAGTCAAGAATTAAAAGAAAACACAATCCAGACTGTTTGTGTATTTTTCATCTTTAAGTGACAATTTTTATATTATTTTTATTGTCTATTTTAAAACTGTATTTTTTAAAACTATGTATTCCTTTATATAGCTGTCTATACTCCTTTTCCTTTTTCTTCCAAGCCTATATACATTTTTTCACACATTGTAACCCATTTTCCCTACCTGGATTTGTTTTATTGTGTATCTTTAATCATTTTTTAACCAGGAGAGTTTTTAAGTTGTTAAACTGCATGGCTAGGACCCTTGGCTTCTGGTTCCACCCCATTCAGCTTTTCAGCATGGGGGAAATATTATTGAGTTACACTTATATTCTTAATTCTGGGAAGCAGCATTAAGTAGTGTGGGAGAGGAGTCTGTGTGCTGCTGCTGGCATGCACTGTGAGACTAGGAAGCTCAGTGTGTTTCCATTTCTGTGCATTCAGAATTTTTTAAAGCTTTTTTACTGCCTGATGGTGGGTGCCATTAGTAGCTAAAAGGTTTTCTGGTCCATCTGGGCTCTTTGGTTTGGACAAAGCTCTCCTACCTGCAGTCTTGCAGCTACTTATAAAATAACTACTCAGGCTTATATTAATTACAAACTGTTTGATCTATGGCTCAGGCTCATTACCAACTAGCTCTTACAACTTAACCCATTTGTGTTAATCTATGTATTGCCATGTGGCTAATGGCTTTATCTATGTTCCATTACATCTTGATTTCTGGGTGGCAGCCTACAGCTTCTCTCTCATACTCAGCCCTCCTTCCCACTACCTCTAAGCTGCCCTGCCATAGGCCAAAACAACTTCTTTATTAACAAATGATAACAAAGTATATTCACAGTGTACAGAAAGACATCTCACATCAAATCACTCTCATCACCACTGTCTTGCATGCTCCTACTAGTATGGTCTATTAAGCCCCACTTAAAGCATCCATTTGCCTTTCTATTGAAAGGCCCAAAGTCCACATTCTTCCAAACAAAAACATGATCAGCCCTATCACAGCAATAACCCAATCCCTGGTGTCAACTTCTGTCTTTTTACAAGCACTCTTTAGACAATAACATTTTTTCACTGAACTAAGCTTTCCCCTCCCCTTGTTGAATAATTAGTGATGTTTTAAGGAATTTTCTGCAGGCAGGGCTAGAGGCTAGTTATGGGGAACATTGGAGAAGAAAGAGAAACAGCACTTTCATTCTAGGCTATATATCAATAAATCAAATATATGGTGCTAAAGGGGAAATGAATGAGGACATTTAAGAAGTCTGAATGTATCTTAACCTGATGACAATCACTTAGTAACCATGTGTCTTTGGGTAAGATGATCAACAGCTTGTTCTTGACCATTTGAAACTATTTTCAAAAAACAGAGTTTGGGTGTGGTGGTACATACCTTTAATTCTAACACTTGGTAGGCAAAGAGCACACCTCTGTGAGTTCTAGGTCACTGAAGAAGACAAGAAAGGAAGAAGAAAGAAATAAAATAAGAAAGAGGAAAGAGTGATGATATATTGTAATATTTGATAGTATAAAAGTGTATTGTATTCCAAATATACCTAGTCTAGTGATATTTAAACATCAGATCATGTTGTTTTACAATTTCTACTAGTCGGGTACTTGCCTAGCATGTAAGTGGCTTAAAATTTGATTGCCAACACCATAAAAACAATTGAGGAAGAAACAAAAAGTAAAATAGGGGTGCTACTTGTCAACTCTGTGATAGCTGATTTTAAATTAAAAAGTTGATTTTAATATATGTTTTCTTTAATAAGCACATTAGGTACATATAACTCTAGGTGGCTACAAACTAGTGAGATTTATCTATATCTGTAATATATTCCTTGCAGAAAATAATTCACATGATATTTTGGGGAGGCTCATGAGTAGCATCTTTAAAGGGACCACTAAGTGCCCAAGAAATACTCTGCATTTCTGTGATGGTAACTTCCCTTCTGAGGGTGCATACAGTTAATTGATTAGGGATGAATATGATGGTTAATGTCTGTGATGTCAGTCTCAAATGTCTCTCTTGAGAATTCTCAGTTTGGCATGTGCTGATCATTATAAAGCTTCTGTCTTCTCAGTATCCACTTTACTAAGAGTTGGAAGATGTAATGAAAGGACACAAGGATGACCATTGCTTTAGAAGCTGCCCTATCTTCTGAACTTAAATCCTGCTTTGACCACAGCTCAGAGAACTTAAAAAACATGGCAGTGGGGAACTACAGATAATATGCTACTCTGGGAAGGTGCAACCTCATTAATTTTTTTGCAACACAAAAAGGGCTACTCTATTATATTTATATTGAGATCCAGTTGTAGGAGCAGTCTTGAATCATACTCTGGACTTGGATGGGGAATGCAATGCTAATGAGGAGAGATTAAGGAGGGGAAGCTTTGACATAGTTATTAACAACAATCATTTATGTAACATCATCTCACATAAGTATGACTATGGACATACTCATTGTTCCCAACAGATAGAAATGCAGAATTCTTGGCACATAACAAATCTGCCCAAACCAATGAACTAAGACACATACCTAAACTCCAACATGGCTTCTAGATTTATAACTTCATATCCCTAGAATTGACCTCAGTCAATTGAGGTTACTGGTACCTGTCCCGATTAGTTTTGTTTTTCCTCAATTTGACACAAGTTGTAGTTACTATCAGGGAAGAGGAATCTTGTTTTGGCTAGATTTATGTCAACTTATCACAAACTATAGTCATCTGAGAAGAGGAAACCTCAATCAAGAAAATGCTTTCATTAGATAGGGCTGTGGGGCCTAGAGAGATGGCTCAGTGGCTAAGAGATGTTCTCTCAGGGGACATGGATCCAGTTCCCAATACCCACAGGGCATCTCACAACTATCTGTAACTCCAAGATCTGTCACCCTCACACAGACATACATGCAAACAAAACACCAATGCACTTACATGAAATAAAAAAATAAATTCCTTTTTAGAAAAGATTGGGCTGTGGTTCAGCCTTTAGGACATTTTCTTTCTTTTTTGTAATTTTTTAAAGTTTATTTTTACATGTGAACCACAGTTCCCCTTCCCTCCACTCACATTCACACCCCAGCTTCCCCATGACCCCATCCCATCATCTACTCCTCAAAGTGGATAAGGCCTCCCACGGGGAGTCAACAAAATCTGGAATATCAGGTTGCATCAGGTCCAAGCCCCTCCACCCTATATCAAGGCTGAGCAAGGCATCCCTCTATGGGGAATAGGCTCCAAAAAGCCAGTTCATGCACTAAGGATAAATCCTGGTCCAACTGCCACAGGATCCACAAACTATTCAAGCCACACAACTGTCATCCATATTCAGAGGGCCTAGTTCAGTCCCATGCAAGTTTCTAAGCTGTGAGTTCAGAGTCAGTGAGCTCCCAATAGCTCAGGTCAGCTGTCTCTGTGGGTGGGTTTCCCATAATGATCTTGAGCCTTTTGCTCATATAATCTCTCCTCCCTCTCTTCAACTGTACTGGGAACTTGGCTCAGTGCTTAGCTGTGGATCTCTGCATCTGCATCCATCAGTTGTTGCATGAAGGTTCTATGATGACAATTAAGTTGGTCATCAATCTGATTACAGGGGACAATTAACTTGCTTATCAATTTGATTTCAGGGGAAAGCCAGTTCAGGCACCCTCTCCACTATTGCTTGGAGTCTTATCTGGGGTTATTTATGTGGATTTCTGGGAGTTTCCCACCACCAGGTTCTCCCCAGCCCCAAATGGTTTTCTCTGTCAAGATATCCTTTTTGCTTTCTCCCTCTCCATCCCACTCCCAACCCTACCATTTTGCTCCTTCTTCCCACCTCCCCTTACAGCCACATGCTTCTAATTTACTCAGGAGATCTTATCCATTTCCCCTTCCCAGGGGGATCCATAGATCCATAGATGTCTCTCTTAGGGTCCTAACTGTTACCTAGCTTCTCTGGAGTTGTGGATTGTAGTCTGATTATCCTTTGTTTTATGTCTAATATCCACTTATGAGTGAGTACATGTCATGTTTGTCTTTCTAGGTCTGGTTACCTCAAACAGAATAGTTTTTTCTTGTTCCATTCATTTGCCTGCATATTTAAAGTTGTATTATTTTTTACTGTTGCATAATACTTCATAGATATACCACAGCTTGTTAATCCATTCCTCAGTTGAGGGGCATCTAAGATGTTTCCAGGTTCTGGCTATTACAAACATTGCTGCTATGAACATAATTCAGCATGTGTCCTGTGGTATGAATGTACATCTTTGGGTATTGTTGAATCCTGATGGAGATTGATTCCCAGTTTTCTGAGAAACCACCATACTGATTTCCAAAGTGGCTGTACATGTGTACATTCCCACTAGCAATGGAGAAGTGTTCCCCTTATTTCACATCCCCTCTTGTATAGGTTGTCATCTGTGTTTTTGATCTGAGCCATTCTGACAGGTGTAAGATAGTATTTCAGAGTTGTTTTGATTTGTATTTCCCTGATGGCTAAGGATGTTGAGAAGTTCTATAAGTGTCTTTTGGTCATTTGAGATTCTTCTGTTGTGAATTCTCTGTTTAGATCTGCACTCTGGTTTCTTATTGGATTATTTGGTATTTAGATGTCTACTTTCTTGAGTTTTAAAATATATTTTAGAGATCAGCCTTTTTTCAGATGTAGGGCTGGTGACGATCTTTTCCCATTCTGTAGGTTGCCGTTTTGTTTTACTGACAGTGTCCTTTGCCTTACAGAAGCTTCCCAGTTTCAGGAGGTCCCATTTATTGTTGTTCTCAGTGTTTGTGCTACTTGTATTACATTTAGGAAGTAGTCTCCTGTGCGAATATGTTCAAAGCTATTTCCCACTTTCTATTCTATCAGGTTCAGCATGACTAGATTTATGTTGAGGTTTTTGACTCACTTAGACTTGAGTTTTGTGCAGGATGATGAATGTAGATGGATTTGCATTCTTCTGAATGCAGACATTCAGTTATGTCAGTATCATTTGTCTCTTTAAACTTTTAAAGTGGACTTATTTTAAATACTTTACATATTTTTATCTACTAGTCTATATTATTCATTTACTCGGACATTCTGCCATTTGTTGAATCTGCTCAGTATGTAATAGTGATTTTTTATTTGTATGCATACGCACACACACACACAGACACACACACACACATTCTTATAGAATTGGTGTGCTAATCTTTAGCAGGAGCTGTCTTTGTTTTTTTTTTTTCTTGTTCTTTGTTTTTTTTCTTCTTTATTTTGTATTTAACAAAAAAACAGTAACATGAATTTAAAATGAGGAAAAGTTAACAATAACTATGAAGAGGATAAGAATCATAAGCATGGCTTATCAAGGGTGGTAATGCAAATAAGATTGCTACACATATATTTACTATGTGTTCAGCTTTCCCTCTGAAATTTTTTTTCCCATCCCTGTATATCCTTATT
>PVIH01022495.1:6532-27124 GCA_004025045.1 Sigmodon hispidus | reverse complement strand
CTTTTAGGCTAATGGACTCATCTGTAGAGTATCATCCTGAGTGAGGTAACACAGGACCAGCATGTTAGACATGGTATGTACCCATGCATAAAAAGATTTTAGACGTAAATCAAAATATGTCTATGTTACAGTCTACAACCCCCCTCCAGGAGCCAGGTAATGTTAGGAAGTTAAGAGAGATATTCATAGATACCCCTGGTAAGGGAAAATAGAAAAGATCTCCTGAGTTAATTGGTATCATAAGATGGAGGTTCCAAGGCAAGGTGAGAAGGGAATATGAAGGAATGGGATGATGATGATACAGAGAAACAAAAAGTGAGAGCGAAGAAGTGCATATCCAGATAGAGGAAGTCATTGTGGGGTCACAGAGAGACCTGGTGCTATGGATACACCCAAGAACCCACAAGATGAGCCCAGATAGAACTCCTAGCAATAGTGAAGTTGGTGCTTAAGCTGGCCTTTCCTTGTTATTATATAAATGATCAGCCTAATTGCCATTATAGAACCTTCATAGAGCAGCTGATGGGGGCACATGCAGAGATCTATAGCTAAACACTGGGGTGAGCTACTGGCCCAGCTGAAGAGAGGGAGGAGAAATTGCATGAGTGGAGGGATTGGGATCATTTTAGGGAGACCCAAGGAGTAGGCTGTCTGGTGCTGTTGGGAGCTCACAGATTATGAAATGACAGCTGACTAACCTTCAGGGAAAGGATCTGGATGCTCTGAATGTGAATGACAGTTGAAAGGTGTGGGTAGTTTGTGGAGCCTCTTGCACTGGGACCAGATTTTATTCCTGGTGCATGAACTGATTTCTAGTAGCCCTATGGAGAACACCCTTGTCACCCTTGACACTTGGGGTATTGGATTGGATTTCAACTCCCCTGTATATGCCAGACCAAATTGATTCACCTTGGGATACCTTGCTGTCTCTGGGGAGTGAATGGGTGTGAGGTGGGAAGAAGCTGCAGAATGATTGGAAGAAGGGGTGGGAGGGGGAACAGCAGTGGGTATGGGAAAAATTTGAATCAAAAAGTATTTTAGAAAACATCATCCTCAATGAGGTAATGCAGATTTCCCACATCTTCAGAGAAGCTAACCAACAAGGAGGACCCTAACAGGGAAGCATGGATTGCCCAGGGAAGGGGCAATAGAGGGAGGGGAGGAGGGATGAGAACATAAGGGACCAGGATGGTCAAGCTGAGACAGTGTTAAGTGGGAGAGAAATGAAAGAGACACCTTGATAGAGGGAGACATCCTGGGGTTTGGGAGAAACCTGGTGCTGGGGAAGTTCCCAGGAATCCACAAAGATGACCTCAGCCTAGACAACTAGCAATAGTGGAGAGGCTGCCTGAGCCGGCTTACCCCTCTAATCAGATTGCTGAATACTCTGTCATCATAGAGCCTTCATCCTCTAACTGATGGAAGCAGATGCAGAGATCCACAGCCAAGCACCAGGCTGAAGTCCAGGAGTTCAAAGAGAGGGGAGAGAAATTATATGAGCAAGAAAAGGAGTTCAAGATTATGATGGAGAATGTGCAGAGAAAAACAAATCAAGTAGTAGGAACTTATGAGCAGCTGACAGTCATCTGTGGAGCCTGCATGGGACCAGGCTAGGCCCTCTGAGTACAGGAAACAATGTGCATCTGGGTTCGATAAGTGACCTATCAGGATCTATTCCTGATGCAGGAGCTAGGTTGTTGTAGCCCATTACCTACGTTGAGACACCTTGCACAGCCTTGATGCAGGGAGAAGACTCTTGGAGCTGCCTCAACAGAATGCACCAGACTTTGCTGACTCCTCATTACAGCCCTCACCTCTTCAAGGAGAGGAAGTTGAAGAGGAAGCATGAGGGGGAAGGGCAGGTGGGATGAGAGTTGTATCTGAGATAGCATTTTAATTGAAAAATTTCTTAAACATTGAAACATGAACATGTATTTATTTATTTTTTAAGAAGAAACCAAGTCTAGCCACTTTGCTGCTCTGAACAGGCTCATCCATGACTAATACCTCTGAGTGTTCTCCTCGCCCCCTGCTGGTCTTGAGTGCCCTGCAGGGAGGTTCTTGTCTGAGCTCACAGTAACTTTGTACCACTGTGTCTGTAGCACAGTAATACAGGGCTGTGTCCTCAGGCTTCAGGTTGCTCATTTGCAGGTACAGGGTGTTCTTGGCATTGTCTCTGGAGATGGTGAATCGGCCCTTCACAGCATCGGCATATTTAATATCACCACTATTACCACTAATGTATGCAAGCCACTCTAGCCTTTTTCCTGGGTCCTGTCTGACCCAGCTCATGTAAGAGCTACTGAAGGTGAATCCAGAGGCTGCACAGGAGAGTTTCAGGGAGTTTCCAGGCTGCACCAAGCCTCCCCCAGACTCCACCAGCTGGACCTCACACTGGACACCTGCAAACAGAGAATTTTGGTCAGAAAACTGTCACAGAAGTCATTGTTATCTTCTTCTCATGTCTGCACAAACATACAATGTTTCATCTCCATAAATTACCTTTTAAAATGACAATAAGAAAAAGGCATCTGAGCCCCAAGGCCATGGTGATGGTGTCTGATCACAGCTGATCACCAAATGAGAGGACCTGGGAATCCAGGGCTGGGCTCCTCTGCCAGAGCTGCAGGGCCTGGGCAGGGCTGGTTTTCAAGGTCACAGAGATGCCTTATTTGCATATCTTCTTGCTAGTACAAGCTTTAGTTTGGACATTTGGCAAAAAGTAGTGCTCAGAGTAGACATAAGCCATCAGAGACAATGGTGGCAATGGCAGTACTTGACATGTGTGGTAGCTCCATGTAAACCTTTTCTTTGTTTTCACCATATTTTATTTAGTTCTCTTTTGCACTTATGGACAGAACATGCTCTGTATATATGCAAGTATATCCTCAGTATAAATATGAAATTCAATAGCTCTACACACAACTGCATTTATATATAAGAGCTCAGTCTGTCCCACTGTCTCAGTGGACACAGCTTCTCCATGATGAGGTTCTTGGACAGTGTCAGACCTGCCCACTGAGGCTATCATAATTCCTTCTTGTTAGCAGAATACATCGTACTTTTCTAACCTTAATTCATTGGTGAGATAGCAGTGTGTTCTGGCATTAGGAAGATTGCAAATGTAACATCCCTTGTCACTGTCTGTCTTCCCTCTGCTGTGGAGACATTTTCCTATCTCATCAAAATCACCTATTTGCAGCCTGATGATCTCACTCTGGTTGTTTAAATGAGGTATAATGTAGATTAATATGTCTTATACTGTGAAGATATTTTGCTCTCATTGTTAGTAAAAACTGGTTGAATGATAGCTAGGCAAGATTTCCAGGTCAGAGAGAATCCTAGACAGAAGGAGGGTGGAGTCAGAGAGTTATCAAGTCAGACTCAGAAGAAACAAGAGGGGAAGTTCATAGATAAGTTAACTGAGTCTCAGGGGAGCACATAGATTAATGGAAATGTGTTAATTTAATTTAGAAGAGTTGGCTGGAGACAATATTAAGGTATTGCCTGAACAATTATAATTAATAATAAGTCTCTGTGTGGTTATTTGGGGAGCAGCTGGTAGGACAGAGCTAATCAGCAGTCTAGTCAGAAATGTGGCTACAGAGCTGCCTAGGTATGACACTTACACTAGAGTATATGTGTGTATATATAAACATGTATATATACACTTATAACAAAATTAACACAAAATAATCTTTAATTTATATTGAAATACAAACATATACGCCAATGTAAAAGATTTGAGACTAGTAGTTGTTATTTAGTTGAAAATACAGTCACCAGTCCACCCTGTTATTCCATCATTTCTATTCCCTATCCCTGCTTTTCCTCTCAGAAAGGGATCTCTGAATCTAATTATTCTTTGTTCAGTTTTCCCTGTCCATGTCTAATAACTACTTGGAACCAACTCTCCTTAATGATGATGATCTTCCCTAACTCACTGAATGACAAAAACCACCCATCCACCCACCACTTTGAAATGTGAATATCATATTCTCTTGGTGGCTTCCTGTTTTCTGGGAGTGACAGAATCCTCAGGGGAACCTGAGAAAATTGGAATTGTCAAGTCTTTGGAGAGACAGATGTATTCTTCTTTGTTTAGTGTCTGTGTGATGGGAAAGTAGAGCTTATTTAAGTCTTGGCTGGACAGATTGTGACCCTAGAGCATCTCAGGGAGTAGCTTTGAAGTTGTTCTGCAGGCAGAATTTTGAGCGAACTCAACAGCAGTTTTTGAAGAGGCTGGTTCACCTGCACTACTTATTGTCATCCTTTCTGCCGAAAGCACCAACTGCTAAAGGTAACATGCACACCTGTACTAACACAAGCATAGGAAGTACAGTGTGCACAGGTCAGTTAAGTATGATTCTCTGTTCAATGTCTGAGTAGGTAAAGTGCATCTGTAACCTTTATAAGCCTATTTGTAATTCATAACTATGTTGTAATATAAATCTTCACCAATGCCATGTGAAAGGATGGCATGTAATAATCTTGCATGTTTGTGTTCCTTTGTGCACCAGTATGTGAATATATGATGTAGAATGTGTGTGGAAAATAGAGGTTAATGTCTAGCACTGGTCATTGTGTGGGGCTGCTTTGGAGAATGACTCTCCTGCTGTTTTGCTCACACAAAGCTGGATGGCCTAAGATGTGGGAACTCTGTCTGTGCCTTCCATCCTGCCATAGGATTGCAGGGATTAGAGATGCACAGTGTCACATCTGACTTTATGTGAGTTATGGGCATCCAAATTGAGGTCCTCTTACATGCACGCTTTATACACAGCCGGTTCCCTAGGCTCATGGATGATGATTTTTAAAATAAGTTGATTTTGTCTTATGTTAGCTATTTATGAATTTGTTCATTTATTTGAGATACTCACTAGAGTTACTAGTTTGGTACTTAAATATTTAACTTCAAAATTATTAAATATTACATATAACTATTTGATGTACTTCATATACATCAATATGCATTAGCTCTTTCTCCATTGTTTTCTAAATTCCAAAATGACTCTCATTATAGATCAGGCTTATGGGGCCGGATATATTGCTGCTGATGGCATTAATCAAATACTAATAATCAAATCAGCTAAAATAGAGTTTTCATTAATCAGTGGCAGCAACACATATTCACAGCATATAGAAAGACCACTGCACAGCATCTGCTAACAGTTTCATCACACATATGGGGATAATAAAAGCTGAAAACACCACAGTGAGTTTCAAATCCTTCATGTGAACTCAACTTCAGCCCTATTCAGTTTTCATATTGCATTCTAGTGGTCTCTATAGCAATAGTTACCATAGTCTTGATCACATGACAGACAGGTTATTTCTGTCATCATTTTAATACATTTGACAAATACACTGTATAAGTTTATACATTTTTTCCCCAAAATACAAAAGCGAGGTTTACTGAAAATTATGAGCTGCATAACAAGGACCACTCTTTGACAGACAGGTGTGACAGTAGCCAGAGGAGGTACTTTGGCAAGCTGGGTTTTGAAGGAAAAAAAATCACAAGGTTAGGCAAGAATCACAACGTTATACCAAAAACACAAGTTTATTCTTTACAATATATTTGAGCACTAATTTGGAAATGAGCTTGCCATAGTCAGCAGTTGCTCACTTTCTTCAGTGAATTAAACTATTTGTCAAATAGATATGTATGTTACTTATTTGGTTATAGTTACTCCAAGATATTTAATACTATTTGCAGCTATTAGAAAAGGTAATGTTTCCCTTATTTCCTTTCCAGCCCTTTTATCTTTAGTGTATAGGAGGGCTACTTATTTCTTTGAGTTAATCTTGTATCTTGCTACATTGCCAATGGTGTTTATCAGCCATAGAAGTTCCCTGGTAGAATTGTATGGGTCAGTTATGTATTCAATTGTATCATCTGCCAATAGAGATAGTTTCGCTTCTTCTTTTCCAATTTGTATCTCCTTAATCTCCTTTCATTCTCTTATTGCTTTTGCTAAACTTTGAGAACTATATTGAATAGATAAGGGGAGAGAAGACATCCTTGTCTAGTTCCTGATTTTAGTGGGATTGCTTTGAGTTTTTCTCCATTAAGTTTGATGCTGGCTGTCAGCTTCTTGTAGATTTCCTTTATTATATTGAGATATTGTCCAGGTATTTCTGATCCCTCCAGAGTTCTTATTATAAAGGAGTGTTAGATTTTGTCAAAGACTTTTTCAGCATCTAAGGATGTGGTCATGTGGTTTTGTTCTTTTAGTTTGTTTAAATGATGGATAACGTTTAAGGTTTTTCGTATTTTAAACCAACCCTGTATTTTTGGGTTGAAACCAACTTGGTCGTGGTGGATGATATTTTTTTTTCAATATAAATCTTTTGTTGTCTCCCAAAACACCACAAATCACTTAAATTCAGGATCTTGTTTTTGGAGCTGGGAAACTCAGGCTTTACTCATCAGGCTGCTGCACTGTTCCCTTTCCTGACACATAGATGCCATCCAAAAACTTTCTGATATATTTTGTTGTATACAGTTTGCCAAATTTTTGTTGAGAATTTTAGCATCAATATTCAAGAGGGAAATTGGTTTGTAATCCTCCTTCTTTGTTGTGTCTTTGAGTGGCTTGGATTTTAGGGTAATTGTGGCCTCATAAAAAGGAATTTGGCAATATTCCTTCAGTTTCTACTGTGTGAAATAGTTTGAGGAATAATGGTAGTAATTCTTCTTTGAATATCTGGTACAATTCTGCACTGAAACCATCTGGACCTGGGCTTTTATTTTTGTGGAGGCTTTTAATGACAGTTTCAATTTTTTTAAATAGGAGTCACAGTTTCTCTGTACTTAGTGACAGTTATGACTTAACCCTTGTGGGTGCCAGGAGTGGCAATTGATTCTGTGCAAGGTCATTATGCTCTGTGAACCAGTGATCTGCTTCTCCCAAATTCCTGATGGTCCTCTCAGATGTGCTGCAGTTCTGTCCTCAACAGCATAAATATCACAGCAATCTTCATGAACCTGGAGAGCATTTTATCAATGAGAGTCAGGCACTAAGAGGGCAAAAGGGCCAGTAGTGCATGGAACCTGAGAAACTCATTGTAGGGTAAGTAAAACTATGACAGTGTTACCACGGCTTGGACAGCGTAAAGTGATATAACGACTTGGTTAGATGAGAAGGTCTATCCCAAACATTGAGTTGTATGGATGTGGACAATAGTTAGTAGCAACATATCCTGTCTTCACAAAGGAGAGACTAGATTATATAAGTTATTGCCAAAACACAAACTAGTCCTTCACCAAACAGAGAAATTATTGTTTTGGACCTTGAAGACAAAGCTAATTTTTAACCAATTGCAAATGCATAAAAAGATAATCAAGATCCTTTTATAGGATCTTTTTGGTAAAGAAACAGGAAACCATTGATATTTCAGTGTCCAAGGTTTCTTGAGAAAATTTCATCACCTCAGGGTAGCTGTGGTTTCCCTATGACATGTGACAAGTTAAAAGAATCATTTATAGATTTTTCTAATTCCCTAGCTCATAACTGAACTAATTTCTGAGTCCTTTGAATTACCTATATAAACATGAAAATAAATAAGCACATAAAAACTATATTAACATATATATGTTTATTCATTTTATACATGTTCATATATAAATGTATGATTTATGTACATAATAAACACATATATGGAACAATTAAAATTATATGTCATTCTCTTTGATAATAGAAAGACCTGCAAACCACTCGATAGCTTATAGTGTTTGTAAGAAACCATTTGATCTAGTGTGTGAACAAATAGGATGATTCATAGAATATGACAGTGGAGAGGGGCCAGGAGAATTCTTCACCCTTTTTGGTTGGGAGATAAAAACACAGATTCTAATATTAAAAGTGATGCACACCAGGATATCTAAGAACTTGCTGGCTTCTTAAGCATGACCATACTGGTCCTGGGTGTTCCTGTTGTACCTTGACACCCCTGCTGGCCATGAGTGTCTCTGCAGTAAGGTTTTTGAGCAGACTCACATTGGGTTCCCTCACTGTGTCTCTGGCATAGTAATACATGGCTGTGTCCTCAGTTTGCACACTGTTCAGTTTTAAGAAAACTTGGCTCTTGGAGGTATCCCTGCTGATGGTGATTCTGGATTGCAGAGCTGAAATATGATCTGTGCTTCCATCTCTCCATATTCTTGCCATCCACTCCAGACCCTTTCCTGGAGGGTGGCGGATCCAGTGTACATCTTTGCTGGTTAAGGAGAGCCTGGAGACAGTGCAGGTGAGAGACAGCGTCTGTGAGGGCTGCACCAGGCTAGGTCCCGACTCCTTCAGCTATACCTGGGACAGGACACGTGGGGACAAGCAACATCACCATCAGTCCTACATCCCATAGATTACATGCCTGGACCCACTCCTGCAACCCTGACACACTGACAGGTTGGAAAGGTCACCAGGGACAGGAGCAGCAGCAGGACAGCCATGCTGTGTTGTAGTTCCAGTGAGAAGGAGATGGAGCTTCTAAGGTAGGTCTAGGCTTTCAGCCTGAGCCTGGGGGCTGTTTCGCATTGGGGGAGGTTCCTGAGAGTATAAAAGTGGCACAGGCTGTGGTACAATTTCCCTTTCAAGACAGTGACATTTGCCATGTGTTTCTTCAAGTTACTAGAGCTACTAACCAAAGAACATTTTCCTGATACTTTCTAGGTTTCCACTCCCAGATAAACAGGAAATACTAAAAATTGTGCTTTGGAGCAAAACATCAAAATGTTTGCACTAACTGAATTCACTTTTATTCATTTAGTGCTATAGAATAGGATTCCATGTCCTCAGAGCATTAATATAACTCCTCCAGTACAGGACTGAAATGAAACTGTGGCACTTTGTGACCAGAAATTCTGAATAAGGAACTACTTAAAATTATTTCTCTTGGTGTCTGTGGAGTTGTATTGGTCCTGCCCGACTCCTGAATGGTTCTTGATATGAAGGGAATGTGGATTGAGAAATATCAGAGATAGCAAGAATTAGAGACAGAAATCAGTATGGAGTGCTCTCAGTAAAGACTGTAGCAGCCCTGAGTTCATTTCACATGGGCTATTTATACACCAAGAAAAGAGGATTCTGAAACCCTCCCCTTCTCAAAGACACCATTGTCACAAAATACAGGCAAGTGCAAGCACTTTCTCTACTCAAAACTTGCAACATTAAGTCTTAAAGATTAAGGAACATGGTAACCATGGCTTTGGTCAAAACATCAGGTTTCACAGCCTTGAAGAAGTTTAACAAACTTGAACTCTCAGACCTTGAATCAAGACAGAATAAGGTAACACTATGGAGTCTATGTGGACCCCACATTGTCGTCTCATTTTTAAGACTTCTCAAAAAATACACAATAGTTCTCAGTAGCTCAGGTCAGCTCTCTCTGTGGGATTTGTCATCAAGATCTTGGCTGCTTTATTTATACAATCTCTCCTCCTTTTTTTCAACTGGACTAGGATCTTGACCCAGTACTTAGCTGTGGATCTCTGCATCTGCTTCCAACAGTTGCTAGGTGAAGGTTCTATAGTGACAAATAGGGTGCTCATCAGTATGATTATGGGAAAGTCAGGTAAGGCCCCCTCTTCACTACTGCTTGAAGTCTTAGCTTAGGTCATCCTTGTGGATTCCTGGGTATTCTGGGGAGCCTCAATGGAACTCAACTAGATCCTCTGAAGGTGGATGACAGTTGAAGGTGTTGGCAGGTTATGGAGCCTTTGGGAATGGGACCAGAATTTATTTCTATTGCATGAACTGGTTTGTGGAGTCCATTCCCTACAAAGGAGCTCTTTGCTCAATCTCGATACTGGAAGAAGGATCTTGGTCCTACCTTAATTTGATATTCCAGACTGCATTAACTCTCCCTGGGAAACCTTACCCTCTTTGAGGAATGGATGGAGGATAGGAGGGGGGGAACTGGGAAGGACTGGAAAGAGGGGAGTGGGAACATTGGTGGATATGTTAAAAAACTTTTAAATAAAAAAGAAACTGATACATGAAAAAATAAAATAATGACACCCTAGAGAGGAAATAACTTTCCAGGAAGATGTTTACAAATATCACAAGTGATCCCATGGTATTCTAACAGGAAATCTATGGGTCAGTTGTGTCCCATCTTACTGAGGCTCAGACTTCACTTTTTCATTATGAACATCTTACCTGGGCACTAGTCTTTGTCCTTTTTAATTGATGTCATTTGATCTGTATGTAATTTTCTATCTTTCTCTATCATTGTTCTCAGGTTTAAGCCACACTCATATCCCTAATTATGCTTGTTGCATTAGTGAAGGTTGGGAGGGTCCATGTTTCATAACTTCATAAAAGGCAGTAGACTGACATCTGCTTGAGGGTTGTGTTAATTGAAGTGTAAAAAGAATCCAGAGCTTCATAAGTGAGGTCAAGAGGTGGATGGGAGAGCAGGAAAGAACATGTGAACCCTGTGCCCTGAGGGAGAATTCTCCAAGTCTTGGAAGTGTAAATCACCCTGGCAGAGAAGTGCAGAACTGGAATCAACCTGTTCAGTCAGTACTCAGAGGATGTCTGTGTAGCTGGGCATTGGAGACCTATTTTTTTGTGTGTAATCTTTTTACTGTGAGTTGTAGTGGTGGAGATAGGTCTGAAATTTAGGGAGGCCATCCTGTGGATGATGTGAGTGTCACCCACAGTGTGAATGTTGTGATCTCAGGAAGCTGTTTAGGGAACACAATGTCAACATTCCCATGAGGTGAATTGGATGGTCATTCAGTGGGTTATGGATGCTATCATCATTTAAAGTGTTGACTACAAGTTGTAACTGCTCACAGTCAGGAAAAAGCTGAACAAAGGAGATTAGATTCGGGAATCTCTTTATGAATGGCTAAGGAGGGATATAGTACAGAAGTAATGGAATAAAAAGGTGGATTTTAGAGTTTACTTTTTTACTAAAATCCACTACAAGTCTCAAATATTTTAAGTTGGTATGAACTTTACATATTGATATAACTGTAAGGATATTTGTTATACTGTTCATATGTTTCTATTTTTGCTTAAATTATTATTCCTGTGTAGCTCATTTAATATATAAAGTACCAGTTCTTACAAATGTTTGGAAATTTCTTCCTCTGTACTTTCTGTTTATCAGGTAATTTTATATCCTTCTCATGTTTCAGATGGAGTTCAACATAAGATGGATATAGTAGCAGTTTTCCTTGTGAAAAAAATTTTAAAACCCCACAAAAGATATATAAAGTATATATTGTTGAGAAGTATAAAAAGCTAGAATTGTTTAAGGTCTAAAAAATAGTTTTGAGTTGGTTATTAAAAATATAATGGAATGTAAAATATTTTTTTCTGAATTTGCCAAAATTCAGATAGATTACACACTGTAAATGTAATTCCTAACTGATAATTGTTTTCATTGTACATAGTTCTACTATGTTTTAGATAAAACCTTGGCTTTTTATTTATACAAACTGAGGCCATGTTATGAAATTTTTGTTCACTGTCTGATGATCTATTGCTATGAATGATAAAATAAACATATGAACAGCCAATAGTGAAGCAGAAGGTATAGTCAGAACACAAATATAGATTTACATGTCGGAGCCAGGTCTGTTTTTATAAGGAAGGAATATAGATAACGACTCACTTTGCTTATTGTGTGGTGTGAAACAATGACCAAAAATTCTTGTTATATGAGTCTTGAATAAGGGAGCATGTAGACTTTGAAGTCACTGAAAACCCAGATATGATGTGACCTATAAGGAAAACTAGGAAAACCAGTCCCAGCAAGACTTTCTCTCAGGATCCAAGAGGTACACTACTACTGGTGTGGAATGTATGTTTAAGGAAAGCTTAGGGGTAGCCAGTCCAAGAAATGCTTACTCTCAGGGTTCAAGAGGTACACTTCTACTAGTTAGGAATGTCTATATGAGATCTCAAAACATATGCTCACCCTATTTTCATCGTCTTTATTGTTATGACTCTTATTTGCAGGACAACTATAATAGTGAAAGCATAGACTGATATACTCATGCAAACAGTTATTCTTTAGCAAGGTATGGGGCTTGAGTTTCTGAGATTCTTAGGGAGTGGTGATAGGTTTCCAAAAACGCAGTAATTGTCAGGTTTCGTTTATCACACAAAGTAGGAATAGTTAAGGTTTTCTGTGTAGGTCAGTTAAAGACTAAATCATCAAAGCATTCAAAAGGTGGAAAACCATGGTATCCAACTATGTCTCTAAATGTGGTTAGGCAAAAGTTTGCATGTTTACTGATCAGCAAAGACCATGAACAAAGAAAGGTCCTGTGCTATTTCTACAGGTCTTTTCGTAGCTGCTTTTCTGTCTGGTGGGGCAAGTGTTCTTGGTTGTCTGGTGACCTAAGTAACCAATGGAGGAAGGTGTGGAGCTTTTGTTCTGCTGTAGCATTTCCACTAGGAGGTTGATACAGTGACCTTTGACTGTGGGACAAAGAGAGGGTATGATTCAATTTGCACAAGAAATGGAACCTGTCACCTTCTAGCTGCTCTGGTTTTATTATGCAGAATTTCAGAGTAAATGTTTATTTTTACACCTTCAATGAGGAGATGGCTGATTTCCTTTTTATATCACAAATAGGAAATCTTTAAGTTTTCTTGTGTTAATGAATTCAGATGCAAGTAAGTGTAGGAAGAAAAGAGCCTAAGTATGGCAGCCTATATGGTAACTATCTCACTTTGCTTCTTGCTTTAGCCTTCATGACCATGGGGCTAGTCTGATTAGTCCATGGGAAAGGACTCATTATCTTACCGTCTGTGCTAGAATGTTGCACATGATATGATAGGGAAGCTGCCTGCTGCTTGAATCAAAGACAACATGGGGTTTTCTCAAAATAGCATTTGCATGTCTGAACTATGCTTCATTTGAATCCTGTCCTGAATATATGTATAAATTCTTTTAGATACAAACTAGGGGTCTTAGTGGGTTTCTGGCCATGGGGTTCCTTCTGGTTTGATTTTTCTATCTTCTGTTATATCTCCAGCTGAGTGCTTGCCCCTATTTAGCTTGGTCACTTGGTGACTGGCAACTATTCCTAATATTATTTATATAAGCTCCAGAATGTTCTTTTATCTGTAGGGAGGTTTAGCTTAGGGAATATCAGTGTTTCATCCATCTGTAGCTGTCCTTAGATGTCTGAGAAATGTTTCAAATGATATATTTTGTCTGAAGTCTAAGTCTGTCCAGGCATCTAGTAGAAAATATAATTGTAGAGGAGGCAGACACTGAAAAAGAATGAAAATCTTATTTGTGAGAAAAGAGATCTTGTTTATGTGATTCTTTTCAAACATAGTTAGACTGAATTATCAATATGATCCCAGATGTTTGGGGAAAATTGTGCCTAATAAATGATCAATCACACTGATAAAGTTATCTAGGAAATGTATGCTGAGGAAATAACAAACAGGAAAGCTACAATTACACACAAGAAATTCTCTTCAAGAAATAGTTAACACACTCGAGGTCAAGTAACACTAAAACTCCCTTAGTTTTTGGCTTTATGTCCACCAGGGACCTTGGCTCTGTTGGGTCAGGCTTGTTGGTGCCAACTGAGTTTCTAGTTCATATTTCTGTGACTCCCAGCATACCTTCTCATTATAGAGATGTATAAATAGACCCTCTTCTATCATTTTCCTAAAAAATTCACCTTTTTATTTCTTGAAAATTTGTACACAGATGTAGTATATTTTCATCAAATTTCTCTATCCTTCTTTGCCCAAATTCTCCCTTTCTCACCATCTACTTTTTATTTCAAAATCAATGAGCATTTTGTGAACCCAGTGACTCCACTTCGTTCTGCCACTGTGCTCATGAATGTGAGGTTTTTATTGGAGCATGGGTAGCCTCTAAGGAAATGAAACTCTTTAAGCCCCTGACTCTTCCTTTTCTAGAAGTTCCAAGTTATCAATAATCCTTCATCTAAAGATTAGACTTCTAACCCATTTCAGGCAATGACAGTCCCTGGATAAGTGGTCCTGGAGCATTAAAGAAAGCAGTCTGAGAAAGAAATGACAGCGAAGGCAGGTCAGTATCAGCATCCTTCTATGTCTTCTGCTTCAGCATCTGCCTCCAGGTTCCTGCCTTGAATTTCTACCCTGACTTCTGTAGGTGCTGGACTAAGGGCTGCAAGACAATATAAACCCTTTCCTTCCCAAGATGCTTTCTTTCCTGGTATTTTACCACAGTTCAAGAAAAGTAAATGGCAATCAACTTAGAGCAAAGTGTTCTGATTTAAATGCAAAAGTTGCTTATGTGAGTATCCTTTGGTGTGGACTGAATTGGGAAGTATACTAATCACAATATCTTTTTCTCAGGAGCCCCTTTAGGATCTATATATCAGGCAGGAGGTGATGAAATGTGTTCTAACGGATCCAAAATCTCAATGTTCCAATTTCTTTGCTGTACAAGTGTAATTAAAATAGTCAATTTTACACTTTTCTTAGTTTCTTAATGTATCTTAAAGCAGTATGCTCTATATAAAATGTGTCTGTGCATTCACATATGAGGGTACATCTGTGACATTTGGGGGTATTTTCCAATACAATAGGTTTAAAATATAATATGTATTATATATTGGCAATTATGAAATATACAGTGATCCAACATATGAAAAATGTTTACTCTGACATATAAGAAATAAATAAAAACTAAATTTTAAAGTAGTTTTATCCAGAGAAGATTGGAAAACATTGAAACAAATCTTGAAAGTTATGCATGAAGCTGATACTTCAATATGCTTTTATAGTCACATAAATTTGATAGGTCTGATTTTTCATTTCTTTAAGTATATCTTGAATCTACTGTGGTTGGTGGAGCATCTTCTAACTGCAGCCTCTGCAGGTGAGAGTATGAAGAACATAGACACAAGGCTACTCCACAGGAATATCCTATCTCAAAGCTAAATTAATAAATATTAAATATATAGTGCTGTCCTGTTAGCCAGGGGTTTTAGAAAATGTCCTGTGAGATATCATATAGAACACAAATATATGCATATACAAAATTGTCTTCAGATGACTAGAAAATTAACTGAAGAGATGGTAAGAAAGTCATGAGCTTGTCCTGCTCTTGCAGAGGACCAGTGTTTGGTTCACAGCATCCATATCAGGCAAGTCACAGCTGTCAAATGTATCAGACACTCTCTCTTTTCCTCCAGGTAGGTGTGCTCATGTACACATACTCACACATAGAATATAGAATGAACATATAAAGAAAATACATCCTTTAAAGATTTTTATCTTTTTCTTGTTGAGCTTCATTTTATGTTTCCATGATATATTAAAATATTCTTCATGTCAATAAAATTAAGTATGTACCAAAAAATAGATTAAACTTCATGACCTATAATCCCTGCCATGCTGGGAAGTTGGCTGTTGTGCTCTTGTGTGCACAGTTACATTAACACCTGGATCATGAGTGCATGAACCTTGCAATGCCTGGAAAACACTGTTTTGCTGACATCATCCCTTAACACTGCTTCTTAAACCCCTTTACTTCTTTTCTATGATGATTTCTGAACCTTTTGGAGAGAAGGAATAATTGAAGTGTCTTCTTGGACTGAGGACTCCATGGTTTAATATTCTCTGCATGTGGACTAGTTTAAGTCTGCAAGGCTCCCTCTTTAAGGTTGGCTGGAGGAGCCCCTCACAGCCAAACCCTAGTCCTGTCTGCTAGGGAGAGTCTGAGATCAGACTCTAGGAACTGACCCTGGTCCTGGAGAGGGACTCTCTGGATGGTTTGTCCAGGTGCCAGAATCTCTCATATTCTTTCATATGTAAAGACTACTGAAGGTCCTTTTGTAGCTGGTGTTATATTCTCAGGTGCACATTGTGCATGTTCTGGGTCAAAAATAAAATTATTGAAAATTAGAGTTTCTTA
This sequence comes from Sigmodon hispidus, assembly GCA_004025045.1. Taxonomy (NCBI): domain Eukaryota; kingdom Metazoa; phylum Chordata; class Mammalia; order Rodentia; family Cricetidae; genus Sigmodon; species Sigmodon hispidus. The sequence goes on along the minus strand of PVIH01022495.1, from coordinate 11,227 downwards.
AATTTGGTTCTATTTTATTCAATAACCTTGTTTAAAAGATTTACCCTGATGAACAGTATTACCGTGAGCTATTTAGGCTGCTCTTCTGCTTGACTCAAGATAATAATGATTCCTTACTTTCAGCATTGCGTGGACTCATTCAATTCACTGTTATGTGTCCTAATCACAGTATTTTAATAGTCTACTCAATTTGGTCTTCAAGCTTAGTCATTGAATATTGGTGTCACTCCAAAGGTCCTCAGGGAAGCCTCATATGTACAAATTATCTTTTCATTTTTTGCATGTATATGCTTATTTATTACTTAGTATAGAAATAGTGAAGTATTCAGGCTTCTATTACTATAACAAAACACATGAGAACACTTATGAAGAAAACATCAAATCATTATTGCATAAATCTTATTTGGTTTTATTAATAAAACTCAGTCCCATATATTGGGAAAAAGCTGAAATAGAGAGACAATGAAATAAGCCACAATATTAAATAGACAATTTGCCTAGCCAGCTCCTCAGGCCAAAAAGATAATTCTGTCTCCACAAATTTTCAAATGAATTCTGAGTCCTCAGATGAAAAGTTTAGCAGGTGAAAGAAAAAACTTCTGCTTTTTCTTGCTTTCTCTTTTTTTAACACCTAGGTATCTCAGTTTCTGGTTCAACTTCTTGGAATCAAAGTGTATGGGATCACATCCTGTCAATTTGGGCTGTGAACTCACGATTTGACCTTCAATAAGGATATACAAGGATAGAAAGTGTGACTTCTTTGTTCATAATAATAAAAAGGGAAAGTGAATTAGGTACAATCTTTCAGACTAATTAAAATAGAATTAATAATTGAATGTTTTCTTGTGTTTTTTAATTTTATAACCTAGATATTATTGATGTATTTATTGCTTGTATGTATTGAATATAGTTATAGTTGTTGTATATAAATTTTTATATTAGTTATAACCTTTTACAATTTTTACACAAAAGGAGATATGTGGTCATGTATTGTATATTTAGTAAAAAAGCCTAATACGGCATAAGGCACAGCCACCCAGAGAGCCAAGTAAAGAAGGTCAGGGAATGGTAACTCATGGCTTTAATCCCAGGATGTGTGAGACAGAAATCTTTTCATTTTTAAATCTACCTCAAATCCATGATTCATTATTATGGATCCCATAGCTTGAACTGCTTCTTTGAATAAAACTTCTCTAGCTCACATCTGAGACACCAGGATCCCCCACTCAGCAGCAACAGAGAGTGAAAATGGAGTAACTCTGGGAACCTTTGTAAACAGCAAAAGCACCAATGAACAACAACCTGAAAATAAGAGAACTCAGTTGTCTATGGAAATGGCTGATGAGAGATGAACCAGGGACTGGAGCTGATCCCAGGTGGTGTAGTGGAGAGCAGGCACTATCACCGTGACCTAGAGGCATCATGGCTTTTAGGCATTTAAGCCCCAGTTTTCAGGCCTGTCCAGAGGGTCAGATCAAGATCAGGAAGGAGCACTTATGTCCCTGTTCCTTCTTCCTGTTTCTTTCTTATGCTCTTGGATAAAAGACCTGACTTGATTCAGCCCTGTGAACATGTCCAGATTTCCAGGAATCACAAAAATGTTTGAACTCTTTTTTTAAATTAACTCTTTATTAGTCCATGTACCCAACAAATAAATACTGTGAAAATTCATGTCTGGACATAGATCAATAAAACAATGGTTCTGTATTTAAAATTCAAGGCTGAGTTTAGCCATTGTGAAAAGATAATCTTCTTTATTTCTGTATGCCGTAATATATATGGCATTCTAGACTTAATTATTTTTTCTTTTTTTATTATGAATAAAGTCATATTTTTATCTGTGTATATTCTTGTTCAAGCTCCCTTCTCCTTCCCATCCCTTCCATTCACTCTCTCTTCTCCACATCTCTTCATCTACTCAGCAGCAAGGGCATGACGTCCCAAGCTCCCAATATGGCTTAGTTCAGCATCCACTAATGGAAGATCCAGTTTCCACTCCAACTTCAAGACTGGGTCAGGTGTTCTTATGGAGGGAGTGGGATTCAATGTGTTTGTCCAAGATCTTTCAGATACCAACCTGTTCAATGTTGTTCAAACTCTTTTATCAGTGATAAAACTCTTAATAAATACTATGAGTATTCTTTGTAAGTTACTGGCGAATATTAAATGCAATAATATGCTGTAATAGGCACACTGTAGGTTATAAATATTTGTAGATTGAGGGCACACAAACCTGCCAACAGAGAAATTATTACTTGGGAATTTGAGTGCAAACTAATTTCTACCAAAATACAAATGTTTAAAAATGTAATCTTTAACAAATTATAACCAAGTGTATTCTTTTATGTTCTCTTGGTCTAGAAGAAGAAAATACTAATATTTCAGTTTCAAATCTACTATAAAAATTACAATATTTGAGGAAAGTTGCAGTAACTACATCACATACTCAAAATCAAAGAGAAATAATCATAAATTACTCAAAAATTGTAGGCTTCTTATTGAATTTAAAGTCAACAGTCTGATAAGTTTAGACACCTTTTGAACCATTAGGAACCATTCTCTCTGGCAATCAGAAGCACCTGGATAGCTTAGAGGGAGTGTGGAAACAACAATTTGTTCTAATTTGTGCACACATAGAGTGTGGAATAACATAATGGCAGCTCAGAGTGTTCTTTAGAGGATATCCTTGCCTGGAAGAGGAAACCACAGTTTGTGACATTAAAACTTGTACCCATTCAGCATAGAACGACTTCCTATCTTCTGATGTAACTTTGACTGGTGGCTCTGAGGAGTCACTGCTGGTTACCCATGCCTCCTGCTGTTCCTCAATATCTCTGTAGGGAGGTTTTTGAGCAGGCTTACACTGTTGTTCTCTTTCTGTGTGTCTGCCACAGTAATACATGGCTGTGTCCTCAGTTTGCAGACTGTTCATTTTTAAGAAAACTTGGCTCTTGGAGTTGTCCTTGTTGATGGTAAGTCTGGATTTGAGTGCTGAATTATTCACAATGCCTCCATCAGTCCATATTCTTGCCATCCACTCCAGACTCTTTCCTAAAGGTTGGTGAATCCGGCTTACACCATAGTTAGTTAATGAGAATCCAGAGGCAGTGCAGGTGAGAGACAAGGTTAGTGAAATCTGAATCTGGTTAGGTCCTGACTCCTTCTGCTGCACCCTGGTCAGGGCAACTGAAAACAAGCAACATTACATTTAGTCATACATCCCGTAGATGACATACTTGGGTCCATTTTCTGAAACCATGAAAAACTTACAGCTTGGAAAGGTCACCAGCCAGAGTAGCAGAACAAAGACAGCCATGCTGAGTTGGAGGCTCTTGTGAGAAGGAGATGAGGCTCCTCACCTAGTCCTGGTCTTTCAGCCTAAGCATGAGAGCTGCTTTCCATGGGGTGAAATTCCCAAAAGAATAAAAGGAAACATCAGGCAATGTTTCCAATTTTCTCTCAGGCAACTGAGATTTACCTTGTGCTTCTCATTGGAACTGGTGACAAAATAATCAAGAACATTTTCTAATTCTCTGTATTCAATTCCATATAAAGAGAAAACTTTATAATTTGTACTGTGTAGGCCTTGGATGCCACACATTGTGTGTCTACATTTATTCTATGTACATAGAGTATGCCACATCCTCCATGCCCTGTATATTTCTGTAAATTCCAGCAGAGTGTTTATTATGGAATTTAGTTATATGACAAACTTCAGGCACTGACTCATGTTTAATCTAGATTAAAAAACTATTTAAATTTTTTTCTTTGTGTCAATGAAGTCAATATATTTTTTAAATCATTCACCTTAAAATTTCATATTTGAGAAATCAACTCATAAACATTTAATACATGTGATTTTAAATATTTATCTGAGATGAAGCCAAAGGGATTGATTTTGCTCCTATCCCAGTGATCTCAGTTTATTCCTGTCCAATCAGGGACACTACACCTGGAGACCAGTTTTAGTATAGATCTCAGACTCTCCTAAACTTCCCTTCTTATTCCTTTATTTCATGAACCACATTACAAAATCTAATATTCCTAAATGTAATTATTGCATTGGTCTGAAGATGAAGGTCAGCTGTTCATAACAACTTACAAAAATCAGTAAAATGTAAACACAGTGAGACAGGTCTGCTCCTGGCAGCATCAATGTATTTCAGGAAAATGATGGGCATTGAAGAAACTTCATGTGGAATTTACTTTATTGCAACAGTCAGTCACTGGACAAGAAACTGTTCTGGTATTGATTACTTGATAGTATGCTTTATAAACTGGACATGCAGGTTCCATAGGAAAGTGACCTATGAACTTTGGCAGAACAAGCCGAGATGGTCTTTCAGGTTCCTGCTCTGCAGAAAACATTACCAGGCATTCTTCAGGGCACAAAGAGAAGCAACTGATGGGCTATGTCAGATTTCCTGCATCACTGAAAAGTATGCCAGAGACTTTGGGCCATAAAGGCTGAAGATGGTTCCCCAATGTTACAAAGGAACTTTGAGTGGCTCTCCAGGCAGACAGGTGTCATCTCTGTCATTTTGTAGACTTTGGAAGTTGCTTGAACTTCCTGCTTATATGGGTAATATTATATCCTTCTGTGGTATTTGATGTGTTTGAAGGTTTAATAATTATAGGTATAGTTCTTTTTAATGTAAAAGGTATATTAGATATGAAACTTTAGACTCACATTGA
>PVIH01022494.1:0-27031 GCA_004025045.1 Sigmodon hispidus | reverse complement strand
TGACTTCTTCCAAGTTAGCATCAGCCAGTAATTTCTTCACCGTTTCCTTTATCTCTTCATCTGTAGGTGGTTTTTTCAATTTTTTAATTAATGGCTCATCATCGGAACTATCTTCAGATTCAGACTCTTTTTTGGAAGTGTTTTGATTCTTCTTGGTGGTGCTGCTATCTGCCTTCTTAACATTAGCACTTTTTACAGAGTTTTTACTTTTAGCAGCAGCTTTCTGTTTTGCTTTTTCTTTTTTAGATGTCTTTTTTGGTGGTTGCTCCTCTTCACTTTCTTTCTCTTCCTCTTCTGAAGACTCTTCCTTATTTTTCTTCTCATCTTCATCACTACTAGATTCATCTGACAGAATTTCAGGACATTTGGTTTGCTTTGACTTCCTTGTTGTTCCAGAACTGTTCCGTTCCTTTTTACTACCTTTGCTTGAAGATTTTTTGGGTTTTGGCAATGGTTTACCAGAAGGCTTTGGATGCATTAAAAAATTCAAGATCTTCTTCACTAGTTTGCTGTTCACACCTGATCTCTCTAAGTCAAGAACCTCACAGATGCTCTTTAGCATGGCATTTCTAAACTTTTTCGGCATTTCTTCCTTCTTTTTATACTGGGTACTGCCCTTTTCAAATGGAAACCCACTGAACTGATCCACATTCTTCTTTAATGAAGACACTGTGCCTGGTCTGTTGTAAAGCAGTTTGTGTAGATTTCTAAGTTCATCTGTTTTTTTCTTACTCAGAAAAAAATGTATCCTTTCAATTTCACAAAGTTTCTGACCCTTTCCTTGTTCGATTGTGAACGGTTCTTTTTGCAAGGAAGACACTTGCATTGTCAATCTTTCTACTTTCTTCTTTTCTCTCTTGCCTTCCACAATGAGACTCTTTTCTTTTTCTTCCTCCTCGTCCTCGTCGTCCTCCTCTTCCTCCTCCTCTTCACTCTCGTCCCTGGGACCAGGCATTTCGGGCTCCTTCTCGGACATGGGCTGCGCTGGGGCGTCTTCTCTCTCCGCAGCAGGGGCCACCGCCAACATGCTGAGGGCCGCTGCTGAGGAGTAGAAGGCGCGTGCGCGGGCCGAGCTTCTCGAGTGGCGTGCTCGCTCCGCTCCCCAGAATCAACAAGATTTTCAAAATGGCAGTTCGGGAAGCAGAGCCTTGACTAGGTTTTTTACATAGGTATCTAGTACTATGACTTTTCCTATTAAGACTTCTTTCATTGTGTCCCACTAGTTTGGGTATGTTGTGGACTCATTTACATTAAATTCTAGAAAGACTGATTTTTTTCTTAATTTCTTCTTTGACCCAGAAGTGGTTCAGTTGAGTGATGTTTCATTTCCATGAGTTGGTAGGTTTTCTGTGATGTTTGATATTGTTGAACTCTAATTTTAGGCCCTTGTGGTCTGATATGATAAAAGGGAATACTTCCAATTTTTTGTATACATTAATATTTGCTTTATTACCAATCATTTGGTAAATTTTAGAGAAAGTTCCATGTGGTGCTGAAAAATATGTATATTCCTTTGCATATGGGTAGAAGCTTCTATAAAAATCTATTAAATACATCATTTGCATCAAAACTTCTGTTAGACACCTTATTTCTCTATTGAGTCTCTGTCTGATTGACCTATCCAATTTTGAAAATAGGGTATTGAAGTCTCCCACTATTAGGGTGTGAAAATTGATATGCGATTTGAGCTTTAGTTGTATCTCTTTTACACAGATAGGTGCCCTTTTATTAGGGACATAAATATTCAGGATTGAAATCTCATCTTGATTAATTTGCCATGCAATGAATAAGTAATGTCCATCTTGGTCCCTGTTGGTTGATTTCAGTTTTAAGTCTAATTTGTTAGATATTAGGATGAAAACCCCAGCTTGTTTCTTAGATCCATTTGATTGGAAAGTCTTTTCTCAACCCTTTACTGTGAGCTTTTGTCTATCATTGCAGTTGAGGTGTGTTTCTTGTATGTTACAGAAGGATGGCTTCTGTTTTTGTATTCATTGTATTAGTGTGTGTCTTTTTATAGGTGAATTGAATTCATTGATATTAAGGGATATTAGTGACCACTGATTGATGTTTCTTGTTATTTTTGGTGATAGCTGGTATTTATTTTCTTTCTCTGTGCTTCTTTTCAGTGGGATTATTGATTGCTTGTGGTTTCATGTGTGTATCTGGGATCTTAAAGTTGGAGTTTCCATCTAATGCTTTCTGGAGTGCCAGATTGGTATATAGGTATTATTTCAGTCTGACTTTGTCATGAAATATCTTGTTTACTCCATCTATGATTTTTGCTAGGTTTGCTAGGTATAGTAGTCTAGGTAGGCAGGCCATGCTCTTTTAGTGTCTGTATAACTCCTCACCAAGATATTCTTGCTTTCATTGTTTTCATTGAATAGTCATATGTGATTCTGATGAGTCTGCCTTTATAAGTAAGTTGATCCATTTCTTTTGCAGCTCTTACAATTTTTTCTTTCTTCTGTATGTTTGGTGGCTTAATTATTATGTGGTGAGTGTTCTTTTGGGGGGGTTCAAATCTGTTTGGTCTTCTGTAAGCTTCTTGTATCATTATAGACATTTCCTTTTTTAGGTTAGGAAAGTTTTTTCTATAATTTTATTTAACACATTATTTGTGCATTTGAGCTGAAATTCTTTGAAACCATGAATTTCTATGCCCAATGAAAATAACATTCAATGGTGAGTTTGAAAAATATATTTTGATAAACTTCAAATTATGAGAGATGGTATATTTTATAAATATTGTGAACTGCTTTGTGGATAATTTAATAGTTTCAACATTAGAAAAGGAACACATTAATTACATAGTCTACTGTATTTTTAAAATTTAAATCAAAAGGTGTTAAGTGATTAGTTAAAAATAATAAGTATCCCTGAGTTAATAAAAGAAAATCTAGCAAAATTTTTTCAGGATAGATGATGAGTATTCTAGGATTTATTCAACATAATCTTTGTCACAGTTAATTAACATTACTGCTATGGAATGGCATGCTTAACAAAATATGTAACTAAGTAGATGTGACCATTTTATGAAGTAAATTTTGTTTACAGTTGAAAACAGAGTGAATTAATTTGCCAGACTTGAATATAAAATTGTTAAATTCCAGGTAAAGTGTAATGTGGTACTAACATTTAATGTAGTGAAGATAATTAAGTATAACTCATGGTATATAGTAATTTCAAAAATTTGGACAAATGTTAGTTAAAAGGTGTAAAAGAAAAACAAAAAAGTGAAAGTACATACTTACTATATATTTTCAAAATAGAAATTGTGGATTATAGTAAAATGTTCTAACAAATGTAATCTTGTATTATTCTGAAATAGTATTATTTCTAAATATCTTCTCAATAGTTATTTATATATATGTAAGTACATGTAGCTATAATTCTTTATTTAAAAAGTTTCTCTATACCCATGGGAGGAAAGAAGATGGTACAGAAAACAAAAACTGATCAATAGGAAAAGAAAAAAATGCTGTACAGTCCCTTGATTTTGTTGAAATATCAAAAGTAAAATTCATAAAAGGCTCAAGACTCATCATGAAAAAAAAAGAATGGAAACATTTTAAGACATAGAGAACACAACATCTGCTGAAAGACTGTCTTCTATATATATGACAAGAAATTTACCTATGAAAACTCAACAACATAGTTTCCTAAACAATTTTAGACCTATAACAGTTGTTAGGCTTCCTGGGACATAGCAGCTATGAGGTAAACTTGCTAGTCCAATAACCCAACATTGCACCTAGTTAGATAATGTACTCACTCATAAGTGGATTTTAGACAAAAAGCAAAGAATTCTAAAGCTGACAATCACAACCATTGAAGAACATGGGATCAGAAGGACCTTAAGTGAGACATCCAGGGATTTTTCTAGGAAGAGAAAATAGAAATCTCATTAACAAATTGGGACCATAACAGGTAGGTAACAAAGAGGGGTCGGAATAAATCATGAGAGAAGAAGATGGTTAAGGGAGAGGAATAAAAAGGAGGAAGAAAAAAAGATAGATATCTTGATAGAGGAAGCTAGGGAAACCCCCAAGAAACCACAGGATGTCCCTGGATAGATTCCCCAATCAATAATAGGAGTGCCTAAAGAGGACTTCCCCTATAATCAAATGAATAACCACCTTAGGTATCATCAAAGAACCTATGCCCAACAATGATTGGAGGTAGAGGCAGAGATCCATGATTGAGCAATGACTGAGTGCTCTTTATATTTGGAAAAGGGGAGAAGAGTCTGAGCAAGGAGATAGAGAATACAAGGAGGATTCCCACAAACATGGCTGCCTGAAGCTCTGGAGAGCACACCAAATCAATAACAGTCCCTGGGGAACCATAGGACAATGAGCTAGGCCCTCCAAGTGTAGGCAACTGTCCATTGGCATGGGCAGTATGTAGAGCCTTAAGGCATGGGATCAGACTGTGTTTTTGTGCATGGGCTGACAATTGCAGCCCATTCCCTGTAAAGGGGTGTCTAACCCAGCCTTGAGATCAGGATGAGAAAATTGTACCTGCTTGGAGTGGATGCACCATGCTGAGTTTGACTACCTTGGGACTTCCTACCCTTTTTGAGGAGGGGATCTTAAGAGTGGGTAGGTGAAAGCTCAAGGCAGACTGGGAGGTATGGTGAATAGAGAAGGATGGGTGGGCAGGAATATGCATAAAAAAGGATCTTTTTTAAAAAATAAATAAATAAATAAAAATTTAAAAAAAAATTCCTGGCATGTAGTAGCCATGTGATAAACCCAACAAAGTACCTGCAGAGCATAGCACATATGAAAGGCACTGCCCTAAGCAATCCTATGTAAATCTGTGCCTATCCATTCTTTTAAAATGAGGCACCAGGTGAAAGATGCTTTTTTTTTTTTTCTTTTCTGTTTCTCTGACCTTGTAGTCACATGGCAACACTCCTGAATAAATTCCACAGTAGTATGTGCCTGATCTCACATGTGAAACCAAAAGCAGTGGTCATGCTAAGGTAGAAGGAGAAAATATCATAAGGTCTATGCTCCTGGACTAGAAGCTATAAACAATTAATGATTGCTACAAGACTTACAATCAGTAATACCCAAGCATGATCCAACTAATTTGCTATCCCATGAAAATATTCAGCACACAAAACAAATACATATAAAAACATATAAAAATATAAGCAGGAAAATTAAAAATGGCAGAAAGACACATGAAAAAGTGCTAAGCAACTTTAGACATCAGAGAAATGCAAATCAAAACAACTTTGAGATACAACTTTAAAACTGTCAGAATTGCTAAGATTACAAACACAGATGACAGCCTATGCTGGAGAGGATGCTGAGTGAGGGGAACACTCCTCCATTGTTAGAGTAAGTATAAACTTGTTCACCCACAAGTGAATGCAGTATGGAATGAGAAACTTCTCAGAAAACTGGGAATCGATCTCCCCAAGGATCCAGCAATACTACTCTTAGTCACATACCCTAAAGATGCACATTTGTACTCCAAAGGCATTAGCTTAACTATGTTTATAGCAGCATTATTCATAATCGCAAGAACCTGGAAACAACCTAGATTCCCCTCAACTGAGAAATGGATAAACAATCTGTTGTACATCTACAAAATGGAGTACTACTCAGCAGTAAGAGAAAATGAAATTCTAAAATTTGTAGGCAAAAGAATAGATATAGAGAATATCCTCCTGAGTCAGGTATCACAATCCCAGAAAAGAATCAGAGGATGTACTCACTCATTACTTAACTTTAAACTAAAAGCAAAGAATACAAAAACTGCAAAGCACAACCACTGAACAGCTTGGGATTTGAAACACCTTGGACTGCCACCTTGGAGCCCATTCCCTCCATAGGAACACCTGACACAGTCTTGATGTTGGGATAAGGAAAGCAGATTTGCCTCTATTCGATGCTGAATTAAGCTACATAAGGACTTTGGGACCTCCTTCCCTTGCTAGGGAGGAGATAAAGAGATGGGAAGAAGAAGGAGTGACTGGGTGTGGCAGGAGGGGAAGGGCATTTGAAAAGGGGATACATGGAAAAAAATGAGACTTTATTAATAATAAATAATAATAAAGACATATGAAAAATACAAAACAAATACATAAAAAATACTACATGGAATAATCTGGATATATTTATGTATTTGAACATACATGTATGTATTTGTTGAAAAAATAATTTTAAAAAGAGCAGACTAACTTAATACTGAGCCAAAGTAGAAGCTCAAAGTATGTAATAAATATAAATCAATGAAAAACAAAAATTTATTTAATAACTTCACTTTATTTTTTCAAAAACCTTCAATATTAAGTTGTAAATATATTCATTATTAGGCTCTTAATTTACTGAAATATATACAAAATTTTAAACACAAGCCTTTCTTTAGTATGATATGTTATCTCTCAAAATCACAATTATTTGAATACTTATTTCCTAATTATTGGGGAGATTTATATAAACTGTTTGGGTATGTTCTAATTCGAAGTTGTACCTCATTGAGGGTTGGATTTAAAATTTCAGGAGTTTCATGCCTTTACCTGTTCAACCTTCTTTGCTTCCTGCTTAGAGTTCAAGTTGTGAGCATTCACCTTACTGCAACAGCTGCTATACTTCTCTGCAACCACACTTGCCCTGTCAAAGTGATGGACTATTTTTACTTTAGAACTATATGCCTAAATATAATTTTCTCCCATAAATTGACTAGGTCATGCTGTTTGGGTACAGAAACAGAAGAGAACTAGTTGACAATGTAGTATAATAAATTGAAATAAAAATGTATTTTATTACTAGTTTATATAGTTGGCACATAAAAGGCTCTGAATTTGATCTAATAAGAATAACACTACTAATCAAAACACAGAATATAGTTTAATACTCAGATATAAAGGATGACTGTTGTAATAAATTTCTGGCATGGACTTTCTGGGCCTGGGCCAGAGGTTTGACCCACAGCATGACAGTCTGACAGACCCATAGAAACACACACAGTCCCACAAATACAAACAAATACTTTCATTAATTATATGCTGATTGTCCTAGTGCTCAGGCATATAACTTGCTAACTACTTCATCTGAGCTCAACCCATCTTATTCAACCGTGTGGCTGTGTACTTTTACTGAGAGCAGCATTTCAACTTATTTCCTCTGTGTCATCTTTTGCAATTTTTGTGCATCTGTCTGGTGTGTCTGCTCTGCTCTGAGATTTTCCCAGTCTGGTAGATCCACCCACACTTCCTGTCTGCCTTCAGCCAATTAGCTTTTTATTAAACCCGTACATGGGACAATTATTTAAAATGTAACATATAATTCTACTACAGAAGACTGTAATCATCTTTACTACATAATTAGCTAAAAACTCACTAAAACTCCAGTGAATATAAAATGTTTGTACAGCTTTATATATATGTGTATGTGTGTTTATTTGAAAATATGAAGCTTATTACAGAACTGCATAACTCAAAATGTACATGAGGTAAAATTATATCAGTGAATAAATAAAATAAGTTGATAAGTGCAAGGACTATTTTAACTCTTTTAAATTAATCTTAAACATATAAAACATTTGAAACTTTTTCACAAAATATAAAATGATTAAATTAACATTTAATATATGTGAATTGCTGTACTGTAAAGTCATGAAGAGGATTCAGGTAAAAAAGTGTGTGACCACTGACAAACAGAAAATTTAGATATGATGTATACATTGACTTTAGGTACAAAATGTGAAAATAATATTTTTAGAGACAGAAATATTTGTGTACTAGAGAGATCAATGACACTACCAGGGTTAAAGCTTCAAATAAGTTGAGTACTGAGACATTGGTAAATTATACTTTGTTCATCACATTTCTAAATTTTCTACTAACAATGGTTGTGAACTATAAAAGTTAATTGGCTCCACAAGAGGAAAATTTATTCATAAAGAAATATATGCAGAGAAAATTGAATAACCAACAATATGCCTCTAATTTTAGCATAGTTCTAAGGTGAGATTAATAGAGAGCTATAAATATTCTACTTTGTTAGAAAACCTAATGTCTCAAAATCTGTTCATATTTTATATCAGAAATCAAACTTGTATGGAATGGCTAGTGAAATAAAGTTACTCTCAATACTATATGTCTAAAAATATTTATAAATATTGAAATTATAGTTACATAAAAAATTTAAAATTTGAGTGTGAATTAATTGTTTTCAAAGTTACGGAAATAACAATGAAAATGGGATATTCACTGGCTACATGATGTTAGGTAGATAGAATAATTAGATTATACTGTGTCCCTCATAGTAAATTTAAAAACTATAAATAATAATTTACTATATCTTGAAAGGGTAAGAACAAATTTAAATATTTTAAAAACAAAGAAGTGACAAATATTTGAGAATTTATAATATTTATATCAATATAAATTTTAAAGTCTATCTCTCCTTTTAGTCTCAGAATAACTAGCATTTTTCACATATTTTTCTTCTTTTTATTAATTTATTTTTATCCATATATCCCCTTGTTCAAACTCCCTTCCTTCTCCTGACCCCTCCCCATCACTCTCTCTTCTCCTCATCCCCTCATCTCCTCCCAAGAAAGAGCAAGATGTCCCAAGGTATTTTTTGTTTTTCTGTTTTCTGTAACTGTGACTATCTTGGATCTCACTATGTAGACCAAGCTGATCTGAAACTCACAGAGATGCAACTGCCTTTTTCTCTAGAGTGCAGGCACCAAATATATATGATTCCACTGCCTGGCTAATTAGGTTCTTTTATAAAAAACACAATTGCATTTCATTTTCTTCTCCTTTAGAAAAGGAAAAATAAATATTAGGCATCATACACAATTTATTTCATACACACATAAACATTTGACTATTGTTTCTTTTATTGAGAATAGGGTTTTTATACAATATTATCTGATTTTGATTTTTTTCCACCCCCACCTTCTTCAAGATTCTTTTATACCCTAATTTACACCATTTCTTCTTCTCCTTAGAAAACAAAAGGGCATCAAATTTCTATATTAAAATATTATGAAACAATAACATACAAATTGGAACAGCACAAAGTTGCAGCAGCATCCACAGAATAAAAAGAGTCAAAGAAACATCACTGGACATATATATAGCTGGAATCAAACACCGTCACACACACTGACATCCCATAAAAATATAAAATCAGAAAGTCTAAAATGTAAGCACAGAATATTTAAGGTAAAAACAAAAACAATATATAAAAGCTATAAGGAAAATTTATGAGACAAAGAGTCTCCAAAAATGTCATTGAGTTTGTCTTGTGTTGGAAATTTATTGCTGGGCATGAGGCTCACACTTAGGAGTAGTTTATATATTAAGTAAAACACCAATGAAAAAATCCTTTTTATTTTAAATAAGTCATAAGTTGCAAATAAATTTGGAGTTAGGAATGAAAGATTGATACACTTTTCCTCTCAGTACTCAAACTCCATCTAGCTCAGACATGTGTAGGCCCAGTGAATGATGTCACTCATTCTTTGAATACATATGTACAGTTGTCCTACTCTGTTTAAAAGGCCTGATTTCTTTTGTGTCTTCATTTTTGCCTGGTTCTTACAATCTTTCTGCCTATTCTTCTGTAAGTTTTCCCTATATTACTGTATTTGCCAAAATCTCTTAATGGCTGAATATTTTCTATCTGTATTTGATCTTAGCTTCAGCAAATGGTATTTTTCTCTGATGATCACTGAGTAAGACACTGATCTGTGAATATAGTAGAGTCAGGAGGCATTCTATTTCTATTTTCCCTTAACAGAACAGTTGTCATTGGGTCTTCACAGAGGTTATTTGCCTATCTTGAGCACTTCAGCAATGTCAAAGATAGCTTCTAGTTCATTGAGTGGGCCTTAGATAATATCACACATTTCCTGTCACAAGTTTTCCAGCACAACTAATAGTTCCCCATTCTAAAACAAAAAGTTGTATTTGTTTTGCTGTTTAGATTTTTTTTTTAATTTCCCATTTTGGTAGCCTATAGCGTACATTTCTTTACCATAAACATCAGTACTTAGAGTTGAAGGCTATATTTTATTGTAGTATATATAGATATGAAGAAGATCTAATAAATTCAACAGACAACAGGGAGGACAGAACCCTACTATCCATTTCTGGTGAAAAATGACCCTTGAAAGTCTCAAAATTGATTTCAATCTTTCAGGATTTTGAACAAAGAGAACCACTGGATTCTTCAAACAACCCAGGCTATTGTGATTGGTTGTTCTCTACAAACTTGTGCTACTACCCTATTTCTGAAGACAACACATACACCACTCATTGAACAATAAACATTTTATTCACTGACTTAGCAGCACTCTACAATTTGTGCTGCTAAATATTTATCATAATTCCTTTTTATTTTCTTTTTTAGCATTTTTATTTTTATTCTAATAGTTTGTCCATTGGAATATTTTCAGTTATATGGCTTAATCTCTGAGCCTTTTAAAGTTGTAGCTTTCTTAATTTTAGTTTTATTTTATTATAGTAACATAAAAATCTGATTTAATCTCTTGAAAGTTGCTGAAATTTTGTTCTATAGAACAACATATGGCCAATTGAGGTGTAGTTTTACTTCATATTTCAAAATAATTTTTATTGTTCAGTTTTGTTTTCTATAAAAGATAATTAGGAAACTTTGGAAGAATGTTAGCAAAATGCTTAACCATATCAAAGAGCACACATATGGGGAGAACAGTAGATAGTGTCAATTTTAGCCATCTTTCAGGTTAATGAACTGAACAATTTTAAAAATATCAAAAGCTAATAATTTTACTTATTTCAAAAACATACTCAAATATGGCTTTCTTCACATTCATGAAGATAGATTTATATGCATAAATGATAATGTTAGCCAAATACTTCATAAAATCTATTCAGATTTTTTTTTGCCTTACATTGCTTGTTTCATATAGTTTCTAACTCAAACTCAATTAGATGCTTCCCACTATTTTGCCTTCATTGTATTACTACCATCATCTGTGATGACACCCATATGGCTCCTGTGAGTTGATGACTCTTCCTGCAATGTAGAGATTTAAGTGGAGCAATTTACTCTATGTTTCCCAAATGTGGTGACACTGCAATACCCAATTGCTTTCTTTTATATGCTAAACAAAAAACAAAATGAGATTTTGTTTCTGGAATAAATGAAAAGAAAAAATTTGAGTACTAGTTTCTTAGTGCACTGAAAATAGATATTAAAATATCATAAGTTAGAACATTGTTTTAAAACCAAAATATATTACTTAAAATATTTTGTGTATTCTCAAATACTCAGGTATAGAATAAGCAAGAGTAATAGACATTTTTACTTTACTTATTATTTTTATAATAGACTTACTTAAAGTCATCATATAAATGTTTATTTTCATATTTTTATTGTTGTAGCATAAAATATTTTTTCATATTCTTAAGTATTCATGGCGTACACAAAAAGTTATAATTATTACAAATCTGTTTTTAAACTTTTTCAATCAAAACCAAGAGAAAATAATTACTTATACATTTGACTATGTGTAAAAACAATATTTCTAAAACTTATATTAGTTACTGTGTATAAAATATATATGGTTATTCTATATTGTTCTTTAATTTTCATGGCAAAGTTTTAGTTTTCAAAGATTTTTAGACCTATATTTTTATAATAGTTTTACTAAAAGTAAGGCATAACATGCCTTGGAAACTCTGGCTGGAGCTTAAGCACTTATGCTTAAAATAATTTGACAATGTGGGTATTGTCATAGGTTTTCATGGGCTTCTAAGAAAATATTCTATTTCCTTGGAAGATTTTTTTCATGTGAGTGCTTGAATTTCTATTAAACAGGTTAGCTATCATCATTTATACTCAGCATATGGACAGAAAACCAGTCTTTAGAATACACTTTCAGAAGTCATGTGTTATAATTTTATCATATTCTATAGTGTAAAAAAGCTATAATGTAGAACAAACACATGAAAATCTATAGTAACAATTATCATAAAATAGGATCTTTAAGAACCATTGTGAAAGACAGGTTCTATAAATAATTTGTCATATACAGTTAAGACTTCAATCAAATAAATGATAAAATGAACGTTTTATAATGTTATGTCATATAAAGACCTATGAACTGCTTTACTGCTAGCTATTGAAATGTTGAAATCGGTAAATTTAAAGTATTTTATGTGTTATTGTACAGTATTTATAGTGAAAAAGAAAATACACTTACCTGCAGTATTTTGTCACAAAAAATCATAGAAATAATCAAGTTTCCATTATGAGTCATTTATTATTCAAATTATACAAACTTAATACTACTGTCATTGGCCTTTTTATGTAAAACAAAACTTACCATGAATATTTAGATCCACGTTACTAGTGAAAATGATAGTTAAATAAGTTAATGAATTTACAAATTAATTACACAATAAATTAAATTATTAAAAAGCTCATAATTCCTTAACTATTGTTCATTCTTTTACACGCAATTTTCTATTTCTAAGATATTTATTTGAGTTTTTCTGTTTGCTTACAAAACAACGTTTAATCATTTGAGGTTACAACATGAATTTGTGGAGAAAAAATATACTATACAACATTCTTATGTACAAAATTATTTATATGTGTTACATAATGGAAGGTGTAGCTGATCATTGTTAATATTTTCTTTTAGTAAATGTAATTAAAACTTTGCATTTCAAGATTTCAAGTAAGTATGAATCACTGCATTTCAAGATAGGTAAGCAGTTAGTTTTTCTGCTTTTTTGGTTTAGAACATAATTTTCACTTCATCTTATTAAATATAGAATTGTTAATGTGGCAAAGAATTGTGCTGAAAATCATTATTATTATTATAGGCTTGATAAGTTCATACAATACATCACAAAACTGACTGGCTGCATTTTAAAATACATAAGTTTTAAGTGAGTTTATTTAAGAAGAATATTTATAAATATGAATTAAAATATTTGTATATATATAAATGAATATATTGTTAAGAAATAACATACGTTCTGCAAAAGCAAATAAATAAGAAAATTAGGATCCAGTTTATATTTAGGATCACATAATTAATTAAAGATCAAGTTCATAAAAGAAGAACTTGGGGCTGGAGAGATGGCTCAGAGGTTAAGAGCACTGACTGTTCTTCCAGAGGACCTGAGTTCAATTCCCAGCAAAACCACATGGTGGCTCACAACCATCTATGATGAGGTCTGGTGTCCTCTTCTGTAAAAACTGTATGCATAATAAATAAATAAATCTTTAAAAAAAAAAAAAAAAAAAAAAAAAAAAAAAAAAAAAAAAAAAAAAAAAAAAAAAAAAAAAAAAAAAAAGAAGAACTTAATATTCCTCATTTAATATTTGTTTTTTCATTATAATCTTACATGTCATTAACCTAATACTCCTTGCTTTATTGGTAAAAATCTCAAATTCCACATTTATGCAAATTTGAAATCATCAAGATAAATTATATATTCAAAGTTCATTGGTAATAGTTTTACCACATCAATTGAGAAATAATTATTTTAACAAAACCAATTATTTTAATTCTCTTTTTGTGCACTAGTAAACTTTGCCATTATTCTGAATTAGTCTTCATAAATTGCTACCAATGCTATTTTTAATGTGCATTACACTACTTTTTTCACAGAAAGGTACAAAAAAATTGTATTTTATTATTTCAACAAAAAAGAAAATGTTCAATTTATCTTTGTAAAGTATAGCACAATATCAGGTATTGGATAACAATAATTTCCTGCAATAAATTCTAGGAATGCATTTTTTGTAAAAATAAACCCTGTGTTCCAGGAACGGGTGCTGTCTGCAGAGCGTGTACCCATGCACTCTGTAGCAGACAGAGATAAACTCTCACTGCCATGGTCCCCCCAGCTGCTGCTGAGGAAATTTGCACTGCTACCCACCTCCAACTGAGGACTAGGGACCCTGAAGGACAGACTCAGATCCTGCTCAGAGGTGAGGAGGGGTCAGCAGACCCGAGCGCCTGTATCCCTGCCAGAGAGAATTGAGCTTCCCTCGGTTCCTGTTTTGGTTTCTGGACTGGGTGCTGTCTGCAGAGCATGTACTCACGCACTCTGTAGCAGATAGAGATAATCTCTGACTGCCACAGTCCACCCAGATGCTGCTAAGGGAATCTGCATGGCAGCCACCCAGCCACCAATTGATCAAACAGAGAAAGATTGAAGACTGGAAATTCAGTCCCCTGCCCGGAGCAAAGTTAAAGATTGAGCAGAACTTTACCTCAGAAGTGACAGGAGGCACACAAGCCCGAGTGCCACAACTGACCAGCAGCCACCTAGAAGGAGTAGATGGCAGGAAATAATAAAACTTAGTTCTGAAATCAATACAATTGAAACAAAAAGAACAATACAAAGAATCGATGAATCTAAGACTTGGTTCTTTGAGTAAGTTAACAGCATAGATAAGCCCTAAACCAAACTAATAAAAAAAATAAAAAAACAGAGAGAGAGAGTGTTCAAATCAACAAAATCAGAAATGAAAAGGGAGACATAAACAACAGACCCCCAGGAAATCCAGAGAATTATCATATCATATTTTGAAAGTCTGTATTCCACAAAAATGGAAAACCAAGAAGAAATGGACAGCTTTCTGGACAGGTACTACCTACCAAAATTAAATGAACATCAGATTAATTACATAAACAGGCCTAAAACATGAAGGAAATTGAAGCTGTCATTAAAATCCTCCCCTAACCCTAACCCTAACCCTAACCCAAAAATAAAAGCCCTGGTCCAGATGGTTTCAGTGCCGAATTCTACCAGACATTCAAAGAAGAATTACTATCATTACTCCTCAAACTATTTCACACAGTAGAAACTGAAGGAATATTGCCAAATTCCTTTTATGAGGCCACAATTTCCCTAATACCCAAGCCACTCAAAGACACAACAAAGAAGGAGAATTACAGACCAATTTCCCTCATGAATATTGATGCGAATATTCTGAACAAAATTTTGGCAATCCGTATACAAGAATGCCTAAAAAGTATTATCCACCATGATCAAGTAGGCTTCATCCCAGAAATGCAGGGCTGGTTTAAAATATGAAAAACTATAAATGTTACCCATCAAATAAACAAACTAAAGGAACAAAACCACATGATCATATCCTTAGATGCTGAAAAGCCTTTGACAAAAACCAACACTCCTTTATGATTAAAGCCCTGGAGAGATCAGAAATACAGGGAGAATACCTAAATATAATAAAGGCGGTTAACAAAAAATCCGACAGACAGTATTAAACTTAATGGAGAAAATCTCAAAGCAATCCCACTAAGATCAGGAACTAGACAAGGATGTCCTCTCTATCTATTCAATATGGTTCTCGAAGGTTTAGCTAAAGCAATAAGGGAACAAAAAGAGATTAAGGGGATACAAATTGGAAAAGAAGAAGTGAAACTATTCCTATTTGCAGATGATATGATTGTATACAGAAGTGACCCACAAAATTCTCCAAGGAACTGCTACGGCTGATAAACACCTTCAGCAATGTAGCAGGATACAAGATTAACACAAGGAAATCAGTAGCCCTTCTATACACTAAAGATAGAAGAGCTGAAAAAGAAATAAGGGAAATATTACCCTTCATAATAGCTGCAAATAGTATTAAATAACTTGGAGTAACTATAACAAAAGAAGTAACAGACCTATTTGACAAAAATGCTAAATCACTGAAGAAAGAAATTGAAGAGGATATCAGAAAATGGAAAGCTCTCTCATGTTCCTGGATTGGTTGGATCAACATAGTAAAATTGGCAATTCTACCAAAGGCAATCTACAGATTCAATGCACTGCCCATCAAAATCCCAACACAATATTTTTTAGACCTTGAAAGAACAATACTCAATTTCATTTGGAATAACAGGAAAGCCAGGATTGCCAAAACAATTTTACTCAACAAAAGAACCTCAGGAGGTATCACCATCCCTGACTATAAGTTATACGATAGAGCTACAGTAATAAAAACAGCCTGGTACTGGCATAAAAACAGACTTGTGAATTAATGGAATAGAAATTAGGATCCAGACATTAATCCAAAAATCTATGAACACCTCATTTTTGACAAAGAGGCCCAAAACATTCAATGGAAAAAAGATAGTATATTTTACAAATAGTGATAGCAGAGCTGGATGGAAGTGTGTAGAAAAATGCAAATAGATCTGAGCATGTCACCCTGCACAAAACTCAAATCCAAGTGGATCAAAGACCTAAACTTAACCCCAGCCACTTTGAACTTGATAGAAAGAAAGTGGGAAATACACTTCTATGAATTCACACAGGCAACCACTTCCTAAATATAACACCAGTGCACAGACACTAAGGCCAATAATCAATAAGTAGGATCTCCTGAAGCTAAGAAGCTTCTGTAAAGCCTAGGACACTGTCAGTAAGACAAAACGACAGCCTACAGAATGGGAAAAGTTTTTCACCAACCCTACAAGTGATAGAGGACTGATCTCTATGATATATAAAGAGCTGAAAAATTTATAGCCCAAAACCTTGAATAACTCAATCAAAAAATGGAGTTCAGATCTAAAAAGGGAATTCTCAGCAGAGGAATTATGAATGGCTGAAAGGCACTCGAAAAAGTGTTCATCATCTTTAGCCATCAGAGAAATGCAAATCAAAACAACTTTGAGATACCACCTCACACCTATTAGATTGGCTAAGATAAACAGCAAAGATAACAGCCTATGCTGAAGAGGATGCGGAGCAAGGGGAACACTCCTCCAATGCTGGTGGTATTGTAAGCTTGTTCAGCCACTTTGGAATGCAGTATGGCAGTTTCTCAGAAAATTGAGAATCCATCTCCCCAAGGACCCAGCAATATCTCTTCTGGGTTTATACCCTAAAGACGCACAGTTGCACTCCAAAGGCATTAGCTCAACTATGTTCATAGCAGCATTATTTGTAATAGCAAGAACCTGGAAACAACCTAGATGTCCCTCAACTGAAGAATGGATTAACAAAATGTGGTACATCTTCACAATGGAGTACTACTCAGTAGTAAGAAAAAATGATATCCTAAACTTTGCAGGCAAGTAGATGGACTTGGAGAATATTCTCCTAGTGAGGTATTATAAACTCAGAAAGATAAGCAGGGGATGTACTCACTCATTAGTGGTCTCTAAACAAACAAACAAGGAAACAGCCAAGCATGCCCAAGCTGCAAACCATAACCAGTGAACAGCTTGGGATCAGAAACACCCTGGACTGAATCTTCGGATCCCACTCCACCTAAAGGAACACCTAACTCACTCTTAAGGGAGGGGGTACAAAACTGGATCTTCCAGGAGTGGAGACTGAACTAAGCAATATTGTGTCAGTGGGACCATGAGACTGTCTGCTGCCTGCCCAGGGAGGGGATGGGGAGTTTTGGAGAAGAAAAAAATGACATGATGTGGCGGGATGGGGAAGGGACCTTGAATAATGATATACAGGGATAGAAATGCTTGGATCTATTTGATTCTTTGTCAATAATAATAATAATAAAAGTATAAAGAAAAAAAAAGTAAAAAAATTAAAAATAAATAAATAAAATATTTAAATAAATAGATAGATAGATAGATAGATAAATCCTATGCTGTTAATCAAATCCCAAGAACAAAAATGATTAAATTTACTTTACTTCTTTTCAGAAGCAGAACATAAAAGTTATAAGTTAATTTGAACTCTTGTGCTATATCTCATTTCTAAATAGGATGGTATTAAATCTAAAAAATCCTGTGGCATAAAAATAAGTTGTTTAAAACAAACAAGAAAAAAAGCCAAACATGCCCAAGTGGCAAACCACAACCACCGAACAGCTTGGGATCAGAAACACCCTGGACTGACACTTCAAACCCCAGTCCAACTATAGGAACACCTGACTCACTCTTGGGGGAGGGGGGACAGAACTGGATTTGGTCAGGAGGGGAGATTGATCCAAGCATTATTGGGTCAGTGGGACCATAGGACTGTTTGCTCCCTGCCCAGGGAGGGGATGGGGAGTTGCAGAGAAGAAAAATGACCAGATGTGGTGGGAGGGGGAAGGGACCTTGAATAAGGATATACAGGGATGGAAAAAAAAAATCAGAGGGAAAGCTGAACACAAAGAAAATATATGTGTAGCAATCTTATTTGTATTTCCACCCTTGATAAGCCATGCTTATGATTCTTATCCTCTGTATAGTTATTATTAACTCTTCCGCATTTTAATTTTTTTTTACTGTTGTTTTTGATAAATACAAAATAAAGAAGAAAGAAAAAAAAGTTGTTTATAGAATGCATAGAATTCTTTAATATTCCTTTCATCTTTAAGATTTTTCAAATCTGGGTATATCAATTATGGCATAAAAACTTTATAAAATAATCTTATTTCATGAGAAGTGATTGGGTGATCTCTATTAAGCATTCCTACATCCCTAACCCTAACCCTAACTATATTATATATAAAAAAAAATCCATCATGCTTTAACACAGATATCTAAATTTTACTCTGGGCAGTGATAAAAATCTATTATTGAACTGTGAAAAAGAAAACCAACCCCATGACACAGAAATATCTGGAGATCCCTTCTCCAGAGCAGAGTAAGAGGTAAGCACTCCCTAACTACTAGGCAAACTGGAGACCTTCTCTCCAAATCTGGGCACACATCTCCAGCTCCACACCCATACCCAGACCATCCTTAAACAAAATAAAGTTGGGACATTCCGCAGTCAAACCATACCTCAAAAGCAAAATGCATCATCATACTCAGACATCTGGAGATAACATAGCACTCAGGACCAGAACAGAGTAATAGAGCTAACTAAGAGAGCTGACTGAACTGACAAGTAAGAGCTGACTAAGAACAAATCTTGTGGCAACTGGAGACACACAAACTCTGGACCCACAACAACTGACTAAGAACCAAGTAAGAGATGACTAGGAGTTAGCTAAGGAATCAATAGGCAGATGCCAGTGCAATGATACATATAACAATATAAAGTATGACATGGCACCACCAGAAGAAGTTGGTGGTTCTACAATACCAAGACCTGAACATAGCAATAAAGAGGAAACAGAAGGAAACAACCTCAAAACAACTTTATGAAGGTTAGGAAACTTTAAAAGAAGATATGAAAACTGTCCTTTAAACACAAACAAAAAATTAGAAGAAATTAAGAAATCCCTGAAACTAAACAAAGAAACCCAAGAAAAAGAAAATCAAAAGGTAAAAGAAATATTTCGGGAATTATAAATTGAAACAGAAGCAATAAAGAAGGCACAAAATGAGGCAAAGCTGGAAATAAAAAAAAATCTCAAAAATGAACCAGAACAACAGATACAAGTATAACCAACAGAATCCAAAAGATAGAAGAGAGAATCTCTGGAATGAAAGATACAATAGTGGAAGCATATACATCAGTCAAAGAAAACACTAAAACCAAAGAAGCCATAGCACAAGACATCCATGAAAAGACCAAACCTGAGAATAATTGGAACAGAGAAAAGAGAATATCAGCTCAAAGGCACAGATAATATATTTAATAAAATTATAGAAGAAAACTTTCTCAACCAAACAATCTGCCTATAAATATGCAAGAAGCTTACAGAACACCAAATAGATTAAACCTCACACAAGGTCTGTTCACCACATAATAATCAAGCCACAAAACATACAGAACAAAGAAAAAGTACTAAGAGCTGCAAAGAAAGAATGTCAAATTACTTATAAAGGCAGACCCATCACTATGACACCAGAAGATTAAATGGAAGTGATGGAAGCAAAAAGGTCCTGGTCAGATGTTATACAAACACTAAAAGAACCCGGATGCCAAGCCAGACTACTACACCAAGCAAAACTATTACTAGCATAGGTAGAGTAAACCAAATATTTCATGACAAAATCAGATATAAACAATACCCATCAACAAATTCAGCCGTACAGAAAGCACTAGAGAGAAAACTTCAACCTTAAGAATCAAGATGCACATATGAAACAACGATCAATTGATAATTCCACAGAAGAGTATCCCCCAAAAAGGAAAATACACACAAGCTACTACCAAAAATAACAGGAAACAACAATCAGTGGTCATCAATATCCCTTAACATCAATGGACTCAATTCACCTATAAAAAGACACACCCTAACAGGATGGATACAAAAAAATAAAGAAGCCATTCTTCTGCTGCATACAAGAAGCATACCACAACTTCAAAAACACAGGCTAAGAGTAAAGGCTTACAAAAGATTTTCCAATCAAATGGTGTAAAGAAACAATATGGTGTAGCCATCCTAAAATCTAACAAAATAGAGTTCAAACTAAAATCAATCAAAAGAGAACAAGACAGACATTAGTGATTTATTTCAGGAAAAATCCACCAAGATGAGATCTCAATCCAGAATATTTATGTTCCCAATATAAGGGAACTTACATTAAAAAAGAAACACTACTAAAGCTAAAGCTTAAACTCCACATTAAACACCACACACTAACAAAGGGAGACTTCAATACCCCACTTTTACCCTTGGATAGGTCAACCAGACAAAGACAAATCAGAGAAATAAGGGATCTACCAGTTGTTATGACACAAAGGATCTTAATAGAAATAAACAGAAGCTTCACCCCAAACACAAAGAAATATACATATTTTTAAGATCCCATGGATATTTCTCTAAAATTGACCACTTACTGGGTCATAAAGCAAACATCAATAGGACACAAAAAAACAAGAATAATGTCTTGTATCATATCAGACAACCATGTTAGAGTTCAACAACAAAAACCACACAAAGCCTACAAATAAACATCTCTACATTAAACCACCTTTGCTTCAAGGAAGAAGTTAAGAAATAAATCAAAGACTTCCTAAAATTTAATTAAAATGTATTCACAACATATAGAAACTTATAGGACACAATGAAAGCAGTGATATCAGTAAAATTCATAGCACTAAATGCTTATATTAAAAACCCAGAGAAATTGAACACAAGAGACCTAATAAAACATCTGAAAGCCTTAGAACAATTAGAAGCAAACCTACCTAGAAGGAGTAGACAGTGGGAAATATTCAAACTTAGAGCTGAAATGAAAACAATAGAAACAAAGAGAACAATAGAAAGCATCAATGAAATAAAGGGTTGGTTTGTGAGAAAGTCAACAAGATAGATAAACCCTTATTGGAACTAATCAAAAAGCAGAAAGGACGTATTCAAATTAACAGAATCAAATATGAAAAGGGAGACATACCAGCAGATACCCAGGAAATCCAGAGAATTATCAGGTCATAATTTGAAAATCTGTACTCCAGTAAAATGGAAAACCAAAAAGAAATGGAGAGATTTCTGGACAGATAACCACTCACCAAAATTAAATAAACATCAGATAAATTACATAAACAAACCTATAATCCAAAAGAAAATTGAAGCAGTTATTAAAAGTCTCCCAAATAAAAAAGCCTATAACCAGTTGGTTTCACAGCAGAATTCTACCAGACAATCAAAGAAGAACTAATACCAATACTCCTCAAACTGTTCCATACAGTGGAAGCTGAAGGAACATTGCCAAACTCTTTTTTTGAAGTCACACCACCTTGATATCAAAGCTACTCAAAGATACAACAAAGAAAAAGAATTACAGACCAATCTCCCTCTTGAACATTGATGCAGAAATACCCAATAAAATTTTAGCAAACCAAATCCAACAACATAAGAAAAAAAGTCATGCATCATGATCAATAAGTAGGCATTATCCCAGAGATGCAGAGATGGTTCAACATACAAAAAAACCTGTCGATATCATCTATCATATATACAAACTTAAGGAAAAAAAATAAAAGATCATTTTTTTTTTCTTAGATGCTGAAAAAGCCTTTGACAAAAATTCAACACTCTGTGGTGGAAATGTTCTCTGTATGATGTAAATAAAGTAACTGGTTTGGCCCATGCACAGCACCATAGAAGTGGGTGAGGAATCAGAGGACAGACAGGTAGAAGGAGGGTGAGGTTAGTCAGTCTCATATAACCCGGAAGAATAAGCATGTAAGAAATCCTGGTGAGCTGCGGGCTGGGACACATGGTGGGTAAATTAATAGAAATGGGTTGAATTAATATGAAAGAGCTAGCTAGTAATGTGCTTGAGACACAGGCCAAACAGTATGAAGTTAACATAAGTATCTGATTCATTTCTTTGGGGGGAAAAAGCCACCATGGGCCAGGTACAAACATCTGGCAAAAATGGGCCCGGGAAACCTTCTACAACAACATTCCTTTATGATAAAATTCCTGGGGAGATCAGGAATACAGGAAAAATAAATATAGTAAAGGCTATTAACAAGAAGCCAACAGCTAACATCAAACTTAATGGGGAAAAACACAAAGAAATCCCACTAAAATCAGGAACTAGACAAGGCTGTCCCCTCTCCCCTTATCTATTCAATATAATTCTTAAAGGTTTAGCTAAAGCAATAAGAGAATGAAAGGAGATTAAGAGAATGAAAATAGGAAAAGAAAAAAAATGAAACTATTCCTATTTGCAGATGATATGATTGTATACATAAGTGACCCACAAAATTTTACCAGGGAATTTCTGCAGCTTATAAACACATTCTGCAATGTAGCAGGGTACAAGACTAACTCAAAATATCAATAGCAGTCCTATAAAATAAGAATATAAGGGCTGAAAAAAATAAGGGAAACATCACCCTTTATAATAGGTGTAAACAGCATTAAATGCCTTGGGGCCAAAGATAGCAGATGTGTTTGACAAAAACTTTACACCACTGAAGAAAGAAATTGAAGTGTATATCAGAAAATAAAAAGATCTCCCATACTCCTGGATAGGTGAAACCAACATAATAAAAATGGTAATCCTGCCAATAGAAAATCTATATATTCAATGTAATCCCCATCAAAATTCCAACACAATTATTTGCAGACCTTGAAAAAATCAATACTAAACTATATATGGAGCAACAGGAAAGCCAGAGTTGCCAAAACAATCCTGCTCAACAAAAGAACATTAGTAGGCATCACCATCCCTGCCTTCAAACAATACTATAAAGCTACAGTAATAAAAACAGCCTGTAACAAGAGGTTTCTGGCACAAACAGGGCCAGAAATTCAGACCTGCCTGCAGCTGCTATTCCCCCAAGCAATGACTCAGATGTTTATATTAATTTTATCCTGTTTGATCTGTCTCTGCCACATTGCTAACTAGCTTTTTATCACAATTCAACCCATTTCTGTTAATCTAGCTGGTCATGTAGTCATTGCTTGTGGCTCACAGCTTACCTGTATTTCTACATGTTTCTTTTTGGCAGCTGGATTGAGTTTGTCTGATACTGCCATCCTCCTACCTGTACCTCAATTTCCTAACCAACATATACTGTGCTTGACACAGGCTGAAACATTTCCTTTATTTACAGAAAGATATTCACAGCACACAGACAGATATTTCCATCTCAACAGCCTGGTACTGGCCTAAAGACTCATATATCTATGACCATCTGATCTTTGAAATTGAGGCCAAACTTACTTAATGAAAAAAAAAGAGTATTTCTAACAAATAGTGTTGATGTAACTGGTTGGTATTATGTAGAAGAATGCAAATAGATCCAAACCTATTACCCTGCACAAAACTCAAATCCAAGTGGATCAAAGAGCTCAACATAAACCCAGCTACACTAAACTTGATAGAAAAGTTTAAAACAGTATTATTCATAAAAGCAAGGACCTGGAAGCAACCTAGATGTGCCTCAACTGAAGAATGGATCAACAAACTGTGGTAAATTTACAGAATGGTATACTATTCAGCAGTAAAAAATAGTGACAACCAAAATTCCCAACCTGAAAAACACAACCCCTGAACATCTTAGGATTAGAAGAAACTTAAGTGATTCTCCTAGGAAGAGAAAACAGAGGAGATCTCATTAGCAAATTGGAACCATAACAGGTATTGACCTAAGGAGAGGTGGGAACAAATCATGAGAGAAGGAGAAGGTAAAGAGAGGGGAGAAACAAAGAGGAAGAAAAAAGAGATGGATATTTTACTAGAGGAAGTCAGTGTGGGGCTGGAGAAAGACTGGGTGCTAGGGAACCCATAGGATATCCCTGGATAGATTGCAGACCTATCCTGGATAATGGAAGGGGTACCCAAACAGGACATCCCCTATAATCAAATAAATAACTACCTTAAGTGTCATCACAGAGCCTACAACCAACAATGAATAGAAGTAGAGGCAGAGATGCATGGATGCACACTGGACCAAGCTCCTATTACAGCTGGATTCTACAAGATAAGAGTCTGTATGAGCAAAACCATAGGGAGTACAAGGGGGAGTTTCACAGAGATGGCTGCATGGAGCTCTGGAGAGCACACCAAATCAAGAGAAGTCCCCAGCGAACCATAGGACAAAGAGCTAGTATGGTGGGACTGTTCTCTGTAAATAAAGGAGCTGTTTTGGCCTATGTTGAGCACTGTAGAAGTGGGTTCAGGAATCAGAGTAGAGACAGGTAGGAGGGTGGAGTCAGTCAGTCTCTATCCTACTCCCAAGGAGGAACCATGTAAAGAATCCAGGTTAGCCTTGGGCCAGGACATGTGGCAGGTAGATTAATAGAAATGGGTTGAATTAGGATGAAAGAGGTAGCTATCAATGTACCTGAGTCATAGGCCAAACAGTATAAAATTAATGTGTCTGATCCATTTCTTTGAGGGATAAAAGCTGCCATGGGCAAAGTCTGAAATTCTGGCCCAAATAGAGCCAGAAATCTTTTACAACAAATGGCATTCCAATGTGAACCAAACACCCACATAAAGCTTAAGAAAGTTTAAAAAGCTTTCTAGAAAGTGGTTTAGACCACTGAAACAGAACCAAAAGTGGCTTTTTTAATTGCATATCGGAATTGATTTATGGTACAGAGACCTTGAGGTGTTTAGGGTAAAATTAAAAAATGGCGTGTCTGCAGCACACAGCTTAAACCTATATGTCTCATAGAAGACTTAGCATAATTGTGATTGATTTAAGTTTTCTGCTTCTATTGAACAAAAAGGAAACAGAGGCAAAAAAATGTTTTTCTGGTAGCAGCACTTCTTGAGTATTCCCTGTTTGCTAGCAGTGAGAGAGATGCATAGGGCACCTCTGCCATATTGAAAAGCCACCAAAAGGGGCAGAGTCAGCAATCAAAGTGATCCTAGCATATTAAAAGCTCTTCTGGTTGGAAAAATGATTAAGTATTCTCAGTAAAACAGATTTAGACTCACAAAACTTCTAAACAATGTGTATAAAATGTGCATAGATTTCAGAGAGAAGAAAAAAGGGTAAAGAAAGCCTTTAAAAAAGAGAAATGGGAATAAAAATAAAAAGGCCACTTAAAGATGGCAGATAAACAAAAAGTCTAAATTATAGTTATTGTGTTTTCTTTTAATTTTCAACTTTTAATGAACTAACTACAGAAAACACGATTGCTAAGGCTTCAAAATTAAACACATATATAAATTTTAAAGATATCTTGACTTTGAAATCTGTTTATAAGACTATGCTGCTTGGGAAAAGAGTTTTTGTCTCCACAGAATATCAAAACCTGTCGATTGGTGTCAGGCAAATGTGGTTCCATTGCCAAGGCCACCTGAAAATTCTCTGATGAGAAGATCAGATTCCAAGATGCCAGTTGAGATGATCCAGCCTCAAGACCCTCTGATGTTTGGCAGAACAAGCAGAGATGGTCCTTCAGGTTCCTGCTTTGTAGAAAAACTTTCCCAGGCATCCTTCAGGACACAAGGAGAAGTGACTGACAATTATGCCAGATTTCTTGCATTACTGAAAGGTATGCCAGAGACTTTGGGCCTTTAGGCTGAAGATTCATACCCCAACATTAGAAAGGAACTTCGGGTGACTATCCAGGCAGACAGGTGTCATCTTTGTCATTTTCTAGACTTCGGAACTTGCTTGTACTTTCTGTTTATTTGGATGATATTATACCTTTCTATGGTCTTTGGTGTGGTTGGTGGTTTAATAATTATAGGTATAGTTCTTCTTAGTTATTTTAGAAGGTAGATTACATATGAAACTTTAGACTCACAAAGATAAGGTAGATAATGGAATATTCTCTTTAATTTTTTGAAAGAATATACTGGATATTATGACTGTAATTCTTGCATGATATCTGTTCTGTTGTATATAATTTTGTTTATTGAAATTATAAGGATATACAGGGATGAAAAAAAATTCAGAGGGAAAGCTGAACACAAAGAAAATATATGTTAACTCTTCCGTATTTTAAATTCTTTTTTTTCTTTTTTTTTTCTTTATTTTGTACTTATCAAAAAAAAAAAGTAAAAAGAATTAAAAAAAAAATGCCGAAGAGTAACAATAACTATACAGAGGATAATAATCATAAGCATGGCTTATCAAGGGTGGAAATGCAAATAAGATTACGACACACATTTTCTTTGTGTTCAGCTTTCCCTCTGAATTTTTTTTTTCCATCCCTGTATATCCTTATTGAAGGTCTCTTCCCCCTCCTACCACATCTGATCATTTTTCTTCTCTGCAACTCCCCATCCCCTCCATGGGCAGGGAGCAGACAGTCCTATGGTCACACTGGCTCAACAATGCTTGGATCAGTCTTCACTCCCGGCCAAATCCAGTTTTGTCCCCCCTCCCTCAAGAGTGAGTCAGGTGTTTCTATAGATGGACTGGGGTTTCAAGGGTCAGTCCAGGGTGTTTCTGATCCCAAGCTATTCAGTGGTTGTGGTTTGCCGCTTGGGCATGTTTGGCTTTTTTTTTTTTCTTGTTTGTTTGTTTAGAGACCCCTAGTGAGTGAGTACATCCTCTGCTTATCTCTCTGAGTTTGTGATACTTCGCTCATTAGGATATTCTCCAAATCCATCCATTTGCCTGTGAATTTTAGGATATCATTTTTTCTTACTGCTGAGTAGTATTCCATTGTGTAGATGTACCACAGTTTGTTAATCCATTCTTCAGTTGAGGGACATCTAGGTTGTTTCCAGGTTCTTGCTATTA
>PVIH01022493.1:5746-27129 GCA_004025045.1 Sigmodon hispidus | reverse complement strand
TAATTGTTGTTATAAAGTAAATTTTATATGAAGTTTTTTAATGTTTATTTTTTTTGAAATATATTGATGTTGTTAGGAACAGACTTGTCTCATTGTCTAGAAAAGTTTAGGTTTTAAAAATATTTTAAATGTTATATTTTGTATGTTTTTGAAGTGTTTGAAGACTATTTAATTGAAATATATTTTTGTATATTTATAAAAACTTAACTAATATGACTATGTTTGTTTATTATAGATGACTATTAATTTGTATTTTTTAATTATATAATATAATTTTAAATGAGTTATATTGGTATTATATTTTAATTAAGAGTAGAAAAATATATATAGTATAACAAAATTAACTTTAAGTTTATATTAATGAATTAAAATTTATTTATTTTTGTGGCCAAGGCTATTCCTGTCATATGAGATTTGGAACATCAGGACTCTAGGCATAAGCACTATCCCACATCATGTAATCAGCCTAGTTTCAATACATCCTCTGGCACCTCAGCCAACAACTAGGCTCCTACAAAGAGCTGCCTAAAAGAGTTTACACATAGTACCATTTTTGCCACTTCCACCAGTTTATTCAATTTCCCAGACTTTCCACATTCTCCTCCTCCTTCTAGCCTCAAGAATAAAAAGATGCTTATTTTACTGAAATCCATCACAGGATTCACAACCAATGTCTCTACCTAGTCCCACTTCCTCCTTATGCACTGCAGACAATCTATAGGTTTATATTAAACTTTTTCTACCCCTCCACTCCCCATTTTTCCGACTCGTGCTGCTTTTATCATCCTAATTTATATCCAGATTTCTCAAGCCTTTTAGGATCTAGTCCTTATGAATATCCCCACTTCTAATAATTTTCCCCATGTAAACAGATCTATACCTGGCTCCACAACCATTTTATTTACCTAGGTTTGTCTACCTTTTTCTTTGGGGGGGTTCAATCACTAATCTTCTACACAGGCTTTAATCTGGTACCTTGGACTAGTCTGAACAGTTTCATGGTACTCAATTAATCTTTGTACATTCTCCAGGAGCCATGCTTATGCCACCAACTCACAGAAAATCTTAGGCTGCCTCTACTACAGTTCTCTATACATGGACCATCTACATGCTCTTCCATAGCCTACAGTGGTGACTACCCTTCATGTTCACATACTTGATTTTTCTACCATGCCAGATATAGCCTGCATCCTATAACTAATACCCCTGTCTAGTTTAGCAATCTGAACTTTGAAGTAGCTAACATCTAGGCTTCTTCAGACCCAACATTCCATGTCCTGCCTAGTTTCAGCACCTTCTTTTGCACCTCACTCAAACTCTAGACCTCTTCCTGTTCTTATGTTACTCACTTTTATGGGAACCTTTCTGTTGCCTTCAATACTGCACTATATACCTAAACTTCCAACTTTCTCCTCTATGGTCTAAACTGATAAGTAAGTCACTACAATGTGATAATTGTTTTTCTGCAATACACCATATTAGACTCAGGTCCCACAGCAAGTACAGACTCAGGTCCCACAGCAAGTACTCTGACATCATCTGGTCACCCACAACTTACAGCAACTGTTTTCTGACTTGTATAGGACCCCTGTATCTTGTGTTCTGACCTAGTACCAATATTTCCTCTTACATTTAAGTCAACATCTAAACTTGTACATGGCAGTACCATGTCTAGCCTGACCACCTGAACATGACAGCCACTAAAGATAGCCAGAAGTTTTCCTGTGTCTCACAGATGCTTGTTCACAAATAAATACACAGACACTTATAATAATTACAAACCATTTGGTCTGTGGCTCAGGCTATTACTATCTAATTCTTGCATCTTAAATGAACCCATTACTGTTAGTTTATGTTTTGTCATGTGCTCATGGCTTACCTGTGTTACTGTGTTTCATTGCATCTTGCTCTCCCAGAAGTTGGCATTGACTGTCTGACTTCCCTTTTCTTCTTCCTTTTGTCTCTCTCTCTGCTTCCATTCCCTTCCTGACTGTAAGTTGTCTTTTCATAAGCCAGAAAAGCTTCATCATTGTCCTTGACAGCAGGAAGTAGTAAAAGAAAGAAAGCTACGTCCAATTTACCCAAAATATTACTTATTAATGTTTCTTTTCATTATGAATGGTTAATGGTCATAGTCAATCTTTAAAAAAAATGGGGGGAGGAGGATATGATATGGGATTGATTAGAAAAGATAAGTGGATTTTGGTTTATTGATATAAACTTAAGTTCAATTTTGTTGTTCTTTATGCATTTTTCTACTCTTGATTAAGGTATGATGCTGATGTAACTCATTTAAATTTTTAATGTATAATTGAGAAATGAAGATTAATAGTCATCTATGATAACCAAACTTATAGTAATGTTAGTTAGGTTTTTGTAGGTATGCAAAGATATATTTCAATTAGATAGGTAGTCTTCAAACACTTCAAAGACATACAGAATATGGCATTTAAATTATTTTAAGAACTTAGACTTTTCTGGACAGTGAGACATGTCTGCTCCTGGCAGCACCAATATGTTTCAGGAAAATGATGGGCATTGAAGAAACTTCATGTGGAATTTACTTTGTGGCAACAGTTAGCCACTGGACAAGAAACTGTTCTGGTATTGACTAATTGATAGTATGCTGTATAAACTGGACATATAGATTCCATAGGAAAGTGACCTCTGAACTTTGGCAGAACAAGCCAAGATGGTCCTTCAGGTTCCTGCTTTGTAGAAAACATTGCCAGGCATCCTTCTGGACACCAGGAGAAGTGACTGATGGAATGTGACAGATTTCCTGCATCACTGAAAGGTATGCCAGAGACTTTGGGACATAAAGGCTGAAGATAGTGCCCCAGTGTTACAAAGGAACTTTGGGTGACTGTCCAGGCAGACAGATGTCATCTCTGTCATTTTCTTGACTTTGGAATTTGCTTGCACTTCCTGTTTATTTGCATAATAATATATCCTTCTGTGGTTTTTGATGTGGTTGAAGGTTTAATAATTATAGGTATAGTTCTTTTTAGTTTAAAAAGGTATATTAGATATGAAACTTTAGACTCACAAAGATAAGATAGATAATAGAATATTTTCTTTAAGTTTGTTAATTACAAATATACTAGATATTGTGACTGTAATTCCTGCTTGAGAGCTGCTCTGTATGTAATTTTGCTATATGGAAATTGAAACCTTCCTTTTTAATTAGACA
Source organism: Sigmodon hispidus (assembly GCA_004025045.1). NCBI lineage: Eukaryota > Metazoa > Chordata > Mammalia > Rodentia > Cricetidae > Sigmodon > Sigmodon hispidus. The sequence continues at coordinate 23,936 of PVIH01022493.1, read as the reverse complement.
GAAAAGAGGAAATGTGGTGGAAATGTTCTCTGTATGCTGTAAATAAATGACAGTTTTGGCCTGTGCACAGCACCATAGAAGTGGGTGGAGAATCAGAGGCAGGCAAGCAGAAGGAGGTTGGAGTTAGTCAGTCACCATCTGATCCCTGAAGGAGGAACAGGTAGAGGTATGGGCTGAACCACGGGCTAAGCCACGTGGTGGGAAGATTAATAGAAATGGGTTGATTTAAAGTGAAAGAGCTAGCTAGTAATGTGCTTAAGACATGGGTCAAACAGTGTAAAGGATATGTGTCTGATTTATTTCTTTGGGGGACAAAAGCTGCCACAGACCAGGTTCCAAACCTCTGCTGCAGACCAAGTTCCAAAGGTTGGCTGCATGGAGCAGGGTACAAACTTCTGGGCCCAAAAGGGCCTGGGAAACTTTCTTACAACACCCCATCCTGTAACCTGGAATACACAGATCACCTCCTCCAACACCTTAGCCAACTTTGAGCTTTCAACCCTACCCACTATACAAATATCCGCCTAGAGGACCCTTCTATGTTGTATGTTGCCTCCATCATTCCAATCCATACTCAGACTTCCCAAGTCTCACTTCACCAAATGTGACTCCAATTTTTGTTTGTCTCATGTCACCAGATATATCTTGGTTCCCATTTCCAGAATCCAACTTCTACTCTTCTGCAGGGAATCACATCTATTACCCTAGCACAATCTGCACACCTCCTATGCTTCATCTAATTTCTACAGTTCACCTAGTACCTCCCTTATTATTTACCATCTGCCCATGGGACCCTGTGCACTACCTCCAATACCTCCTTTCATGCCAGAAGTTCTATATCTTCATATCCTGGTAAGTTCCCTGCCACTTGATATTTGTTTTTATGCAACCTTTCAGTTCTAGCCAGCATCCGACAGCCAGTAGTCCTGGACTATTCTGGATGCTAGCACCTTGAAGCAACCAGCTGTTGTGATATTCTATTTGTGCTCTAACAGAGCTTTTCTTAAGAAGAGAGCACAGGACCAGCCACTAGTTAACCATAGATGCCAGGAAAGGATGGCACATACCTTTATTCCAAACACTTGGGTGGAATAAGCTGCCACTTTTTGGCACCTTCACCACCCAACTTCATAACACAGATTTCCCAAATCTTTCCCCAGAATCTAGTCTGGTGAGTACACCTGAACTTCTGATTTACCCCTTTTATTCATTCTATCAGATTTATGCTGGGGTTCCACACAACCAGTGCAAATTGTCCCTGAAATTTCATTGTCTTTATTGCAGAGTAACTATATGCCAGTATCTTCACTACCTATCTGCCAAAGAATAGTCTTAACCCTCAGAACTATATACCTCTATAGTTCAGGCTTGGAATAGGAAGCATAATCATATATATCAATTGAGTGTCCTCTGTCCACCTTACAGTTTCACCAGAGCTATTTTCAACCACTAGAAACATCCTGCCTGGCATTTTCTCTTTTCTGCAACCTGCTTTATTCTTAGTAAACTCAGAATTAACAACTAAAATCCATATGCCTGGATACCAACAACATAATGTATCTAGTCTGTATCTTCTTCGAAAAATCTATCAGTCTTGTTGAAATGCTTGCCAATGAGAATTACCTGAATGAACTCTGGTAAACAGAAGTTAAAAAGCAGTCATAAACCTCCTCAAATAACTAAAAGAGTTTAAATTAGACTCAAATAACTAATTTAAGGATATTGAGGAGAAAGTGATGAAGGAGAACAAATGTAAAGTGATGCTCAAGAAAATACAAACAGAATACTGATGAAAATGACAAAGACAATTGAAGATTTGAAAATATAATTCAATCAAAAGACAGAAACATTGAAGAGGACTCAAACTAAAATGAAGATAGAACTGAACCCACCAATAACCCAACTAGAAAATTCAAAAAGAAACCTTAAAAGTATAATAACAAAAGAAGATAAAATATCAGATCTCAAAGATAAAATAGCAAAGAGCATGAAATATACCAAATAAGCAAAGAATATGAAAAGTTCCAAAGCAATAATACATAAAAGAAACAACAACAAATCCACCACATACAGGCAAGGAGTACAAAGGAAATGTAGGACATCATGAAAAAAATTCCAAAGATTCAAGTTATAGGCATAGAAGAGACAGAAGTATCCCAGTTTAATGACACAGATTAGGTTTAAAAAAAACTTAGAAGAAAATTTCCAGAACATAAATACATTCACACCTATACAAATGTAAGAAACACACAACTATAAATAGAGAAGACCAACAAAGCAAATTCCCACACTAACTATATATAACAAAGAAAATGTATTGAAAGTTTTAAGAGAAAAATCAAAAGCACAGATAAAGGAAAAATAATCAGAATAACACTTGATTTCTCCAATATAAAATTTATCTAGACAAAAAACAACCATAGAAATATCAAAATTTAAAATAAATCTACCATGTAACCCAGATACACTGCTCTGTAGCATATGTACAAAAGACTCAAAATCATACTCCACAGATGATTTCCCAGCTATGTTTATCACCACTCTGTTTACTAGAGCTAGAAAATAGAAGCATCATAAATGTCCTACAACTGATGAATGGATAATGAATTATAGCCTCTAATAACTACAAAAGACAGGAAAGTAAAATAAGACAATTTGCCAGGATTATCAGGTTAGGCAGAAATAGAGAGGGGAATCACAAGATACAAAGAATCTGATCAGAAAAACAGGAAAATTCAGTCCATAGAAAGAGAAGACTATAAATATAGAAGGGGAAAAATAATAAAGGAAAGTGGAGGGATATAAATGATTTTACAAGGGGAATTTGAAAAAGTAGTTCCTTAGGAGGGAGGTAAATATAGAAAAATTAGACTGGTAGGTAAAATAATAATATAATTGTCTCAAAGATCCACAATGAGTCATAATACTATTTACCTAAGCAAACAAATATATAAACAAAAGGACTTTTAGTGTGCATGGGTCTGTGAATATTTGCTAAAGAAATTTACAACCAATCAAAATGCATAACTGTGGAGCCCAGTCCCAACAAATACATCTGCAAATCAGTCCAGTACCTAAGGCTCAGGAAATTGTGAAGAAGAGTGGGTGAAAAATGTTAAGGACCAAATGATGTGGAATTTTTTGTGAGATTTTTATTTCTTAGACCTGTAAAGTCTCACCAACATGACCACCAAAATGTGAGCTGAATGAAGATGAAACTAAAGAACATGGCAAACTGCATGAGGAAAAGCCTAAGATGCCTTAACCTTACACAAAGAACAATAGGCAAATAGGTAAAGTTGGAGACAGGGAATGTGTTACTCCCCAGGAAAATATTAAACCAATTGGTTGTTCAGTGACCAGACTCAAAGACACAAATAGAGCCTGTTACAGGAATTCAAATTACTCTGAAATGGTTAGTCACTGAATTCACCATCCTGAGAAAACTGCTCAAAACTTAGGGTGTGTTGGAAATAATTTGAGCTTTTTTAACAACTGCTTTCTGTAAACAAGAGTTTTCCATTTAGTTACCTTAAGTACTGTCGCCACATCTGCAGATTAGTTTGTGGCTTCTGTCATCTATAACACTCATTGGAAAGCAATGGAAAAGAAATATTCTCATTAATGAAAAAAATCTATTCAAAGAAAATAATCAAATAAAACTCACTGAGTGAGAGGACTTAGAAGTTTTAGCTGAATTATACTTAAATCTTTTTGAGATTGGTCAGTCAGGCTGGAGAGATGGCTCAGCTGTTAAAGGCTAGGCTCACAACCAAAAATATAAGATTGGTCAGTCATAATTAAGAGAAGCTAATAAGATTGGTAATATGAAAGTCAAGTCAAAAAGAAAATTGATAATTGCTTAATAAATGATACAGTTAATATCTGCATTAAAACCTCTAATTGTGACTACTTTCCAAAAGCAAGTTAAAGAACAATCAATGCAATCTTTTTGTATGAAAAATAAAATTAAATGTTAAATATTGTGTTCAACTTCACATGAGGATTGATTGAATCTACAATATCATGTGCATTATCGCTCCACAGGGAAGTAAAATGTATTTTAGTGAACAAAATTCTTGTCTTAATGACAGATAATCTTTTCTAGCAGTGAAGATGCTTAATGTTTTTTTAATGAAAAATGAGGAGAAGTTATCAAGCCCTATAAAAGCTCTCCTGATAATTTTGATTTTTCCTAGAAGTAGCCACTCCCAGGATTCTATGACTCTTTATAGAGTATTTTATTGGAGATTATGAGGTATAATGAAGATAGTTTTAGCTCACAGTAGGCATGTAGTCAGATTTGATGTTTTCCAGTTGAGGTTTGGAATTTTGTGTTGATTTAGCATTGTGTACTTCTAGACTATCACAATGTTGCTGATAAAATGCTGCCTTATCCTTCAACCTTCAATTACAAACAAATTGTTGGAATTTCATAATTGATGACACAGAAAAGCATTGATCTTGTAAAATCTAGAGGTCTAGACATTGTGTCTGAGTCAACTATAGTTGATTCTTTCATACACGTGTACATATATATGGTTATATATATGCATATATACATATGTGTATACTTATTTATAAATTCAATAGTGAGTTAGTTGAGATTTCTAACTTATTGTTTCACCTTAGTTACCAAGAAATTTTAAACTAAGGGAATTCCAGGATCTCAGTAAGATCAAAATCTACAACAAAACCTAGATTTTTGGAATTATATAGTCATAAGCAACCATGCCTCAAAATGGTCACTCAGATTTTGAGGGAGAGAGGACCTGTAGCTAAAACACTGAATCTCCTGGTTGTCTCTTTGTTAAATGTGGAATTTTAAGTTGCCCATATCTCTCAACAGAAAAGCCTGGTTGCTGTCAACAGATCTTATCTCCTCACATCTAAGCCCAAGTCTACTATGAATAATAATAGTTTTACCATACTAACAGCAGTGTTCTTGTATTGCCTCCTGTTCACCCTTTTCATAATTTATATTTAGTTGTATTATTAATTATATAATTCTCCAATTAATCTCATTTAAAATGTCCTATCCTATAAAATAATTAAAATGCATTTTCTGTTATGAAAATCCCAAATTATATGTATTAAGAGAGTCATTGAAGCTAACAATGACTGTCATTCAAAGATCCTATGAGAAAGAGGAATTTTAACCTACTATACTTTCTAATGTATATATATATATATATATACATATATATACATATGTGTGAGTGTGTGTGTGTGTAGTACACAGTGATAATTAGTTTTACATGTATATGGCAAAAAGAAATCAAAGAACTTAATATGAATAAGTACATAGTAAATGATAATTCATTAATAAATGACATGACAGGCAATTTCAATTTAAAAATCAATATTTTATTATGATTACTTAATTTTTTACATCTTTATTCATACTTTTACATTATAATAATGTCTTTTATTATGTTTTGAGAATATGTTTATGCTCTTTAATTTCAGAAACTAACTATAATTTTGTTTTATAATTTCTATAGATGTCAGATGAGTGTTCCTTGTATAAAATATAATGTACTGACATCTGTTATGTACCTCCAGGTTGTGTTGAATAGACTGATAAGCAATTCTATTCCATTCTTATGTTGTAAAAACTGTAATTCATCTATGACATGCAAAATGTTAAAATGTTATTTTTGATATCCTTAAATGCTTGCAATATTCAAATAGCAGTAAGTTACTAGAGAAAACAAACAGTCATATAAGACATTCTCATTACTCCATCAGAGTATATAATTTACTTTCTAGCTCATTTGATTTCAAAATTCTTTTGATACTGTACTTTTGATCTCTGTCCTTTTTTCTGTCATACTATGTATCCTGGATCCTTTAGCTTAATTTTTCTCTTATTTTCCAATAATGGCAATCATAATTCATGTCAAAATGTGCCATTTATATCAAGAAGCCATTATATTAGGCTCATTTGTGGTTATTTAGAATGACAAGCCTATTGCCAAAAGGGATACTAGAGCATTTCTAATTGATTTACAAACTTAGTGAAGAGAGGACCAAGCTTTACCTGATATCAGAAATAAAGCTGTTATATAGAATACAAGTTTTAAGCTTCCATAATTTCATTATAAAATAAATAACAAAGCAGGAGCAATAAAAGAACTATTTCTTTCATAATGTCTATACTTGGATATGCTTTCTTGAAGAATTCAGATGTATCTCTTTTCTAAATTAAATGTAGTTTATGTATTTGATTGTCTGCCAAGAAGACTACTCTAGGTTTCCTAAATATATAAATCTCTAGTGCTTTCCTTGTGAAACAAGAATTCAAGGCAATGATATTGAACATACACATCTAATTTCACTTCTCTTGAAACTTCAGTAAGATATACAATGACAGGGAAAAGATTAAGAATAAAACAGGAAAGTTTTGAAAATTGGAGAATAAATGAACCAGTGGTAACTGACTTAGCCAAATCATGTATAGGCCTTGGGAAAGCTAAGAACCAAAGAGACTTATAATATAGAAGCATTAAAGATTTAAGAACTCAAAGGACTTTGCAGTTCCTTGAGACACAGACCCTGCAGGCTCTGATTAAAAGAGGTGAGTGACCCCCACCCCCCCTGCCAGCTTCAGTTTCTAGGCCCTGGGCCCCTGGACACAACCCATGCTTCCAATGCACCACTCATTGCAGCTCCAGTTGCAGGTCAGAAGGCAGGACTCCTCTGGTGATATATTGGACCCTATTACCTCCAAGCCTCATTCTGTTGCCAAACCTATCTGATGTGGGAATGTCTTTCTGTATGCTGTGAATATCATTCTTTAAATAAAGGAACTATTTTGCCCTGTGGTAGTTATCATAGGAGTAGGTGGAGGAAATCAGAGCATAGGTAGGGTGGAGTTAGAGAGACACAATCCAACCACCAAAATAGCAACATGTAAGGTAACACAGGTGAGCAATGTGCCACATGGCAGGACAGATTAATGGAAATGGGTTGAATTAAGATGAAAAAGCTAGCTAGCAATATGCCTGAGCCAAAAGCCAAATGGCATGAAGTTATAATAAGCATATGTGTGTTTCTTTGAAACTTTGGGATTGCTGGTACAGATAGACAACAGTGAGCAGGTCTGACCAGTAGAGCTAGTCCCAGCCAGAAACCTCATTCTATACCTATCCATCCACCAGAGAACTAAACTATTTCCCAAGACACAGACTCCAAGAGCTTTGATTAGACCAAGAGTTTCAACTGTACTAAGAGCACCTATTGGACCAAGAACAGCTCCTTGAGAAACAGACACCACTTGCAAAAATTGGAGGAAGAGAATGGTAGATGCCAGTGGAAGAATATATTCAACAATATAAAGAACATGACATTAAAATAACTTTATGAAGATGACAGAAACCTTTACAGAGGATATTAAAAATTTCCTTAAAGAAATAGAGGAAAAGACAAAAATCAATGAATCCCTTAAAGAAAGGCAACAAAAAGCAACCAAACAAGTGAATAAAACAATTCAAGATCTGAAAATTAAAATAGAAGTAATAATGAAGAAGCAAACAGAGGGAATGATGAAAAATCTGAGTAAGTGAACAGAAATTACAGATGTCAGAATAACTAACAGAATACAAGAAATGGAAGAGAAAAATCTCTGGCATTGAAAATATAATATAAGAAATATATTAGTCAAAGAAAACATTAAAACCAAAAAAAATCTTAACACAAAACATCCAGGAAATCTGAGATACCAAGAGAAGACCAAACTTAATATTAATAGGGATAGAAGGAGAGTGATATCAGCTCAAATGCGCAGAAAATATATTCAACAAAAGCATAGAAGAAAACTTTCCAAACTGAAGGAAATGTCTATGACGATACAAGAATCTTACAGAACACCAAATAGATGACACTCACACAAAAAATTCCCCTAGCCACATAATAATAAAACATCTAAATATACAGAATAAAGAATAATAAGAACAGAAAATGAAAATGGTCAAGTAACATATAGAGGCAGACCCATCAGAAATACACCTGACTTTTCAATAGATACTCTGAAAGCTAAAAGGTCCTGGACAGGTGTTATGTAGATACTAGTATACCATGGATGCCAATCCAGACTACTAATCCCCAGAAAATTCTCAATCACCATAGACAGAGTAAACAGAAAATTCCATGACAAATCCATATTTAAACAATCCCTATATCCACAAGGAAATATCCAACCTATGGAAGATAGATGCAACTATGAAATCAAAAGCAATAGATAATAATCTAACACCAGCAAATCCCAAAGAAGGGCAACATTCACACACACACACACACACACACACACACACACACACACACACACACACACACACACAATCACCAAAAAGAACAGGAATTAGCAATCTTTAATATCCTTTAATATCAATGGATTCAATTTACCTTTAAAAAGACACAAGCTTATGGAACAGGTAAGAAAGCAGTCTCATTTCTCAACATTTTTGCCCAAAATTTAATGGCAATCACATATATAAAACAAACTTTACTAAAGATTAAATCACACATCAAACCCCACAAACTAATAGGGGTAACTTCAACACCCCACTTTCACAAATGGACAGCTCTGCCAGACAAAATATTAACAGACAAATAAGGAAAATTGTGGTAGAATGTTTTCTGTATGTTATAAATAAAGTACTGTTTTGGCTTATGCAGAGCACCATAGAAATGGGTGGAGTATCAGAGGAAGAGACAAGCAGAAGGAGGGTGGAGTTAGTCAGTCTCCATCTGACCTCCGAAGAAGACAGACATGTAAGAAATAAGTGAGCCATGGGCTGGGCCACATGGTGGATAGATTAATGGAAATGGGTTAAATTAAGATAAAAGAGCTAGCTAGTAATGTGCTTGAGACATAGGCCAAACAGTATAAAAGATATAACCATGTAATTCATTTCTTTGGGGGACAAAAGCTGCTGCAGGCTAGGTTACAAACCTCTGGGCCCAAACGGGCCCAAGAAAACTTTCTACAACAGAAAATTACACGTGTCAGAATGGCTAAGATTAAAAACACTGATGAGCTTATGCTGAACTGGCTGTTGATAAAGAGGAACATTCCTCCACTATTTGTGGAAGTACAATCTGGGACAACCACTCTGGAAATCAATATGGCAGTTTCTCAGAAAAGTGGAAATTAACCTCAAGACACAATGATATCACTGTTAGGCATATACCAAGGGATGCACAGTTATACCACAAGGATGCTTGCTTAGCTATGGTCATAGCAGCCTTATTCATATTGCCAGTACCTGGAAAAAACTAGATACTCATCTACCAAAGAACAGATAAGAAAAATGTGGTACATTTACAAAATAAAGATTTGCTCAACTGTAAATAATAATGGCATTAAGAAATTTGCATGCAAATGGGTGAATCTAAAAAATATCACTTTAAAAGTTTACCCAGACCCCAAAAGACAAACATAGTATATACTCACTCACAAGTGGCTACAAGATGTAAAGCAAAGGATAACCACACTATAACCACAGTTCCAGAGAAGCTAGCTAATAAGGAGGACCCTAAACAGAATGTACATATAGCTCTAGGAAGGGAAAATAAAAGATTTCTGGAGTAAACCAGGGGCTAAAGGGAAATAAAAGAGAGGGGATGGAGGATGCAAACATTGGGGAAGTGAAACTACAAACTGCGGGATGGATGGATATGGAGAAAAATGAAAGGGATATCCTTAATTGGAAAGACATTCTGGGGTTAGGAAAAACCTCTTGCTAGGAAAATTTTAGGAATCTACAAAGATGACCCCTGTTTAGAGTATTAGCAATAGTAGAGAGGGTGTCTGAACAAAAGGAACATTGTTAAACTTCTTTTATGAAGCTACCATCACCTTGATACCCAAGCCACACAAAGATGCAACAAAGAAAGAGAATTACAGCCCAATCTCTCTCATGAACAAACACTGATGCAAAAATATGCAATAAAATATTGGCAAACCAAATTCAAGAACACATCCCAAAAGTCATCCACCATGATCACGTACCCTTCATCTCAGAGATGCAAGGATGGTTCAACATATGAAAAACAAACAATGTCCTCTATCATATAAACAAACTGAAAAAAAAAGGTTAAGACAAGAAGTGATAATCAAATAGACAAATACTCTAGCTGTCATCATAGAGCCTTCATTCATTACAGCAATCCACAGCCCAGCACGAGGCCAAACTCCATGAATCCAGCTAAAGAAAGAGGGAATATTTGAGCAATCAAGATCATGATGGGAAAATCTAGAGGGACAACTGAAACAATCTCATGGGAATACGTGAACTTTAGACCTATAGCTATGGAGCTTCCACACAATCAGACTAGACCTTTCGCATAAGGAAGACAGATTAGACAGTTGGAAGGGCCCTGGCTAGTGGAATTAGTGTTTATCCCTGGTGCATGAGCTGGTTTTATGTAGCTTATTACCTATGATGGGACACCTTGCTCCTTGTGAGCCTTGCTGTAGGGAAGAGGGTGTTGGTTCTACCTCAACTAAATTATCAAACTTTGATAACTCCTCATGTGAAGCCTTATGCTTTTGGAGGAAGGGATGGGAATAGGGTAGGGGAGAAAGACTGGAGGAAGTAGGAGAGGTGAGAGGGGAATCTTTTGTTGGCATATAAATTAAATAAAATTTTCCTAAATGCAGAGATGGCTGCATTTTTTCCATTTCAAAGACAGTGATGCTCTTCTGGATAAGGTGATATAAATTATCTCTGAAGCAGGAAATAATAGGCACAACTGAGATGTTACTGGACTATGGATCATATTATTTGACTATGGACCATGACACATTAAAAGCTCTTGTCAAAAATATATCTCTCTTTTTCAATTACTACGTAGCTATACTTCCAAATTTCTAGAAGACACTCAGATCTGTAGTGATATATTGTGCATCAAATAAATATTGCCTGAGTATCAGAGAACAGGTCAAGTCACAGATTTAGGCAGAGTTTAGACAGTGGTGGCACATGCTTCAATCCTAGCACCAGGGAGGCAGAGGCAGATATTTGTCTGGATCTCTGTAAGTTCCAGGCCAAACAAAGCCAGGTAGTGGCAAACACCTTTATTCCCAGCACTAGGAAGGTTAAGACAAGAAGTGATATGACTTGGCAGAGAAAAGAATATAAGGCTGGAGGTGATAGGAGTTCATCCCTTCCATTTTATCCTGTGTTTCTCTTCACTTGACCTATTCAGTCTTGGGTTGATGCCTGGATAAAGGATCTTCTACTTTAGGTTGAGGAGTTGGTAAAGTGAGAAGTGGCTGTAGCTTTTTTCTCTGTCTCTCTAATCTTCAGACAATTTTTATTTGATTCACAATATATCACCACAAAGATCTTTAGCATTTAAACAGAAAATTAAAAAAGCAATCCAATATTTATATACAGTGGCACGTTTAGCTAATCAGAAGTTCTAGGAAAATACTAGTGAAGCTAAGCAGTATGAAAATATGAAGTCAAATGTAATAACTGTGTTTTGTTTACACATATGATAAGATATATTATTCTATTATTTCTTTTTAGATTCAATATATATTTTAATGTGACTTCATAGTGTCACAGGTATACAGTATCAATGTGTACTAGCTTCTGTGCCACATTTCTTCTGATGGTGAAATAATCTATTTTGCACAAAGTCCCCAAGCAAGTTACATGAAAGTTAAATAAGTATTTAGTAAATATATGCTATTTTCATACTTTTGATTGGCCTCAATCCCACTCTTGCTATTAGTACTAGTGCCTGTATTATGCATACTGATAGAAAATCCCTTTAAGACCACTAAAGTTATGTAAATTTTTCCTATTTTGAGTTATTTATGTACTATCAAGTTGTTTAAATATTCAATTATTCACTTTATTTAACACAAAATGTTAATTTTTCCAGAAATATTAATGATAAATTTTTATAGAAGCTTTTGCAGCCCGTTTGGTCCAGAGGTTTGTACCTCACCCATGGCGGCTTTTGTCCACCAGAGAAATTAATTAGACACTTATAATATCTTCATACTGTTTGGCCCATGTCTCATGCACATTACTAGCTGTTGAAGATAGTTTCCCGGGACCTTTTGGGCCCGGAGGTTCGGACCTGGCCTGTGGCGGCTTTTGTCCCCCAAAGAAATGAATCAAACACTTACATTAACTTCATACAGTTTGGCTCATGTATCAAGCACATTACTAGCTAGCTCTTTCATCTTAATTCAACCCATTTCTATTTATCTGTCTACCACATGGCCCAGCCTGTGGCTCATCTGTATGTTTTACATTCATTACTGTTTTTATTACTGTAATGTACTTCTTACACCTATATTACTGTCTTCTTCAGAGGTCAGACAGAGACTGCCTAACTCTGCCCTTCTCCTACCTGCTTGTCCTCTGATCCTCCACCCACATCTATGGTGCTCCACATAGTAAAGACCAGTTACTTTATTTACATCATACAGAGAACATTTCAACCACATTTCCTCTTTTCTGTCTAATTAAAAATAAAGTTTTCAATTTCCATATAGCAAAATTACAACAGAACAGCTCTCAAGCAGGAATTACAGTCACAATATCCAGTCTATTTGTATTCACAAAATTAAAGAGAATATTCCATTATCTACCCTATCATTGTGAGTCTAAAGTTTCATATCTAATATACCTTTTAAACCAAAAAGAACTATACCTATAATTATTAAACCTTCAACCACATCAAAGACCACAGAAGGATATAATATTATCCAAATAAACAGGAAGTGCTAGCAACTTCCAAAGTCCAGAAAAATGACAGAGATGACACCTGTCTGCCTGGACAGTCACCCATAGTTGCTTTGTAACATGGGGCACTACCTTCAGCCTTTATGGCCCAAAGTCTCTGGCATACCTTTCAGTGATGCAGGAAATCTGACACAGTACATCAGTCACTTCTCCTTGGATCCTGAAGGATGCCAGGCAATTTTTTTCTGCAAAGCAGGTACTTGAAGGAATAACTTGGCTTGTTCTGCCAACGTTCAGTGGTCACTTTCCTATGGAACATGCATGTCCAGTTTATACAGCATACTATCAAACAGTCAATACAAGAAGAGTTTCTTGTCCAGTGGCTAACTGTTGCCACAAAATAAATTCCACAGGAAGTTTCTTCAGTGCCCATCACTTTCCTGAAATACATTGGTGCTGCCAAGAGCAGACCTGTCTCACTGTCCAGAAAAGTCTAAGTTCTTAAAATATTTTAAATGCCATATTCTGCATATCAATGAAGTGTTTGAAGACTATCTATTTAATTTAAATATATCTTTGCATACCTACAAAAACCTAACTAACATGACTATGTTTGGTTATCATAGATGACTATTAATCTGCATTTCTCAATTACACATTATAATTCTAAATGAGTTACATCAGCATCATACCTTAATCAAGAGTAGAAAAATACATACAGCATAACAAAATTGATCTTAAGTTTATATCAATAAATCAAAACCCATATAATATAATAATATAAATGATTATATTTTCTAATCATTCCTATATATTCTCCCCCATTTCTTTTAAAGAGATTGACTATGACCATTAATCATTTATAATGAAAACAAACATTAATAAGTAATATTTTGGGGTAATTGAATGTAGCTTTCTTTTTTTTTACTATTTCGTCTGACAAAGGATGTTGTTGATTTCATGGGGTCTTGAGGCTGGATCATCTCAACTGGCATCTTGGAAGCTGAGAATATTCAGGTGGCCTTGGCAAATGAAATCACTTTTGACTGGAACCAATCCACAGGTTTTGATCTTCAGTGGAGACAAAAACAGAAACTCTTTTCCCAAGCAAGATATTCTTATAAACAGATTTCAAACTCAAGATATCATTAAAGTATATGTATTTAGCTTAGCAGTCTTAGCAATCAATTGTCTTTCTGCAGTTAGTTCATTAAAAGTTAAAAATGAAAATAAAACACAATAACCATAATCCAGACTCTTTATCTACCATCTTCATATGGCCTTTTTATCTTTATTTCCTATTTCTCTTTCTTAAAGGGCTTTCTTTACCCCTTCTCTTTTTTTCTCTTTCTCTGAAGCCTATGAGTATTTTACATACATTGTACCCTGTTTAGAGGTTTTGTGAGTCTAAATCTGTTTTATTGAGAAGCCTTAATCATTTTCTAACCAAAAGAGTTCTTAAGATGTCGGTATCACTGTGATTGCTGACTCTGCCCCTTTAGGCAGCTTTTTAATATGGCAGAGGAGCCTGCTGCATCTCTCTTTCTGCCAGCAAACAGAGTGGACTCAGGAAATGCTGCTACCAGAAAAACCACTTTTAATTGTTTCCTTTCTGTTCAATATAAGCAGAAACCTTAAATCAATCACACTTATGAAAAGCTTTCAGTGAAACATGTGAGTTTAAGCTGTGTGCCGCGGACGTGCCATTTTTAAATTCTAGCCTGGACACCACGCTGTCTATGTACCATAAATTAATTCAGATATGCAATTCAGAAAGCTGCTTTTGACTCTGTTTCAGTGATCTAGAACACTTTTTAAGCTTTTTAAGCTTTCTTAGGCTTTATGCAGGTATTCGGCCCACGTTGGGATGCCATCTGTTGTAGAAAGTTTTCAGTGCCCATTTGGGCCCAGAGGTTCAGACCTGGCCTGTAGCAGCTCTTGATCCCCAAAGAAATGAATCAGACACTTATATTAACTTTATACTATTTGGTCCATGTCTCCAGCACATTACTAGCTAGCTCTTTCATCTTAAACCAATCCATTTCTATTAATCTCTCTGCCACGTGGCCCAGCCCATGGCTTACCTGTATTTCTTACATGACTTCTTTGGAGGTCAGATGAAGACTGCCTAACTCCACCCTTTTCCTACCTGCCTGTCCTCTGATCCTCCACCCACTTCTACAGTGCTCCACATAGGCCAAACCAGTTACTTTATTTACATAATACAGAGAACATTTCCACCACAACTATCTAGCTCTTTCAATAATATTCAACCCATTTCTTTTAATCTATCTGCCACATGTCCCGGTCTGCAGCTCACCTGAATTTGTTATATATGTCTTTTTTTGGGGGGGTGTCTGATGGAGACTAACTCCACCCACCGTCTACCTGTCTGTCCTCTGATTCTCCACCCACTTTTACAGTGCTCCACATAGGCCAAAACAGCTCCTTTATTTACAGCACACAGAGAACAATCTACCACAATAAATAATACAACTTTAAGGTTAACTTGGAGATCATTTGCTTCACAATTAATTACAAATGATTAAGGATGACCTTTCAATACTATTTTTTCCATGGGCATAGAGATGTGTACACATCAATATCCAGTCTTTCTAATTGAACTAAACTTCTATTTATGTCAAATAAAATGTATAACACAGACACTCCTCAAATTACCTGTGCTATCCATACTGATTATATCTATTATATATACATGCAAACCAGTACACATGCAGGATACTCTGAACAAATCTTTCTGATAAAAGATAAAACATTAATATATTTTGTGCTGACATGTTGGTTTTATCAGTAAATTCTGTTTTAAAAATATGAAAATTTAAGTTTGGATTTGCTACACACATGTAAACCCTAGGTATGGTAGCATGAGTCAGCAATATATGTTCAGATAAGGCAGAGAAGGTAAATAACTAGAGCTTGCTACTCATATTGTCTAGCCAAATTGGCATATTTTGAGTTCAGAGAAAAGTTAGTTATGCAACTTTTAAGTTGGCAATTAAAATCTGATAAACACTATTTTTTCATATGAAAGGATGTACTATAACAATACAATCAGTAATTTTATTTTATTTTATTTCCTTTTTTTATTTAACAAAAAAAGTAACATGAATTTAAAATGAGGAAAAGTTAACAATAACTATGAAGAGGATAAGAATCATAAGCATGGCTTATTAAGGGTGGTAATGCAAATAAGATTGCTACACATATATTTACTATGTGTTCAGCTTTCCCTCTGAAAAAAAAAATTTTCCCATCCCTGTATATCCTTATTCAAAGTCCCTTCCCCCTCCAACCACATCTTGACTTTTTTCTTCTTTGCAACTCCCCATCCCTTCCCTGGGCAGGGAGAAGACAGTCCTATGGTCCCACTGACCCAATAATGCTTGGATCAGTCTCCACTCCTGGCCAAATCCAGTTTTGACCCCCATCCCTCAACAATGAGTCTGGTATTCCTATAGTTGGAGTGGGGTTCGAAGGGTCAGTCCAGGGTGTTTCTGATCCCAAGCTGCTCAAGGTTGTGGTTTGCCGCTTGGGCATGTTTGGCTTTTTTTCTTGTTTGTTTGTTTAGAGACCACTAGTGAGTGAGTACATCCCCTGCTAATCTCTCTGAGATTGTGATAACTCGCACAGGAGGATATTCTCCAAATCCATCCATTTGCCTGCAAATTTTAGGATATCATTTTTTCTTACTGCTGAGTAGTATTCCATTGTTTAGATGTACCACAGTTTGTTAATCCATTCTTCAGTTGAGGGACAACTAGGTTTTTTCCAGGTTCTTGCTATTACAAATAATGCTGCTATGAACATAGTTGAGCTAATACCTTTGGTATGTGAATGTGCCTCTTCAGGGTATACACCCAGAAGTGGTATTGCTGGGTCCTTGGGGAGATTGATTCTCAATTTTCTGAGAAACCTCCATATTGCATTCCAAAGTGGCTGAACAAGCTTACACTCCCACCAACAATGGAGGAGTGTTCCCCTTGCTCCGCATCCTCTCCAAAATAGGCTGTCATCTGTGCCTTTTATCTTAGCCAATCTAACAGGTGTTAGGTGGTATCTCAAAGTTGTTTTGATTTGCATTTCTCTGATGGCTAAAGATGAAGAGCACTTTTTCAGGTGCCTTTCAGCCATTCGTAGATCCTCTGATGAGAATTCCCTTTTTAAATCTGTACCCCATTTTTTGATAGGGTTATTCAGGGTTTTGGGCTCTAAATTCTTGAGCTCTTTATATATCTTAGAGATCAGTTCTCTATCACTTGTAGGGTTGGTGAAAATCTTTTCCCATTCTGTAGGCTAATGTTTTGTCCTATTGACAATGTCCTTGGCTTTGCAGAAGCTTCCCAGCTTCAGGAGATCTCACTTATTGATTGTTGGTCTTAGTGCCTCTGCCACTGTTGTTATATTTAGGAAGGGATCGCCTGTGCCAATTCATAGAAGTGTATTTCCCACTTTCTTTTCTATCAAGCTCAAAGTGGCTGGGTTTAAGTTGAGGTCTTTGATGCACTTGGATTTGAGTTTTGTGCAGGGTGACAGGCTCGGATCTATTTCCATTTTTCTACACACTTCCATCCAGATATGCCAACACTATTTGTTAAATATACTATCTTTTTTCCATTGAATGTTTTGGGCCTCTTTGTCAAAGAGCAGGTGTTCATAGGTTTTTGGGTTAATGTCTGGATCCTCAATTCTATTCCATTTGTCCACAAGTCTGTTTTTATGCCAGTACCAGGCTGTTTTTATTACTGTAGCTCTATAGTATAGCTTGAAGTCAGTGATGGTGATACCTCCTGAGGTTCTTTTGTTGAGTAAAATTGTTTTGGCAATCCTGGCTTTCCTGTTATTCCAAATGAAATTGAGTATTGTTCTTTCAAAGTCCAAAAAATATTGTGTTGGGATTTTGATGGGCAGTGCATTGAATATGTAGATTGCCTTTGGTAGAATTGTCATTTTTACTATGTTGATCCTACCAATCCAGGAACATGGGAGAGCTTTCCATTTTCTGATATCTTCTTCAATTTCTTTCTTCAATGATTTAAAATTTTTGTCAAATAGGTCTGTTACTTCTTTGGTTATAGTTACTCCAAAGTATTTAATACTATTTGTAGCTAATATGAATGGTAATGTTTCCCTTATTTCTTTTTCAGCTCTTCTATCTTTAGTGTATAGAAAGGCTACTGATTTCTTTGAGTTAATCTTGTATCCTGCTACATTGCTGAAGGTGTTTATCAGCTGTAGCAGTTCTTTGGAAGAATTTTGCGGGTCACTTATGTATACAATCATATCATCTGCAAATAGAGATAGCTTCACTTCTTCTTTTCCAATTTGTATGCCCTTAATCTCTTTTCATTCCCTTATTGCTTTAGCTAAAACTTTGAGAACTATATTGAATAGATAAGGGGAGAGAGGACATCCTTGTCTAGTTCCTGACTTTAGTGGGATTTCTTTGAGTTTTTCTC
>PVIH01022492.1:8776-20726 GCA_004025045.1 Sigmodon hispidus | reverse complement strand
CAGGATCAACATAGTAAAAGTGGTAATTCTACCAAAGGCTATCTACAGATTCAATGCACTGCTCATCAAAATCCCAACACAATATTTTTTGGACCTTGAAAGAACAATACTCAATTTCATTTGGAATAACAGGAAAGCCAGGATTGCCAAAACAACTTTACTCAACAAAAGAATCTCAGGAGGTATCACCATCCCTGACTTTAAGCTATACTATAGAGCTACAGTAATAAAAACAGCCTGGTACTGGCATAAAAAAAAAGACTGTGGACCAATGGAATAGAATTGAGGATCCAGACATTAATTCCAAAACTTATGAACACCTGATCTTTGACAAAGCGGCCCAAAACATTCAATGGAAAAAAGATAGTATATTTAACAAATGGTGTTGGCACAGCTGGATGGAAGTGTGTAGAAAAATGTAAATAGATCTGAGCCTGTCACCCTGCAAAAAACTCAAATCCAAGTGGATCAAAGACCTCAACATAAACCCAGCCACTTTGAACTTGATAGAAAAGAAATGGGAAATACACTTCTACAAATTTGCACAGGCGACCACTTCCTAAATATGACATCAGTGGCACAGACACTAAGACCAACAATCAATAAGTGGTATCTCCTGAAGCTAGGAATCTTCTGCAAAGCCAAGGACACTGTCAAGAGGACAAAACGACAGCCTACAGAATGGGAATAGATTTTCACCAACCCTACAAGTGATAGAGGACTGATCGCTAACATATATAAAGAGCTCAAGAATCTAGAGCCCAAAACCTTGAATAACCCAATCAAAAAACGGGGATCAGATCTAAAAAGGGAATTCTCAGCAGAGGAACTACGAATGGCTGAAAGGCACCTGAAAAAGTGCTCTTCATCTTTAGCCATCAGAGAAATGCAAATCAAAACAACTTTGAGATACCACCTAACACCTGTTAGATTGGCTAAGATAAAAGGCACAGATGACAGCCTATTTTGGAAAGGATGCAGAGCAAGGGGAACACTCCTCCATTGTTGGTGGGAGTGTAAGCTTATTCAGCCACTTTGGAATGCAATATGGTGGTTTCTCAGAAAATTGAGAATCAATCTCCCCAAGGACCCAGCAATATCACATCTAGGTGTATACCCTAAAGAGGCACATTCACACTCTCAACTATGTTCATAGCAGCATTATTTGTAATAGCAAGAACCTGGAAACAACCTAGATGTCCCTCAATTGAAGAATGGATTAACAAACTGTGGTACATCTACACAATGGAATACTACTCAGCAGTAAGAAAAAATGATATCCTAAAATTTGCAGGCAAATGGATGGATTTGGAGAATATCCTCCTGAGCGAGGTATCACAATCTCAGAAAGATAAGCAGGGGATGTCCTCACTCATTAGTGATCTCTAAACAAACAAACAAGAAAAGTTCCAAGCATGCCCAAGTGGCAAACCACAACCACTGAACAGCTTGGGACCAGAAACACTCTGGACTGACCCTTCGAACCCCACTCCCACTATAGGAACACCTGACTCACTCTTGAGGGAGGGGGGACAAAACTAGATTTGCCAGGAGTGGAGACTTATCCAAGCATTATTGGGTCAGTGGGACCATAGAACTGTCTGCTCCCTGCCCAGGGAGGGGATGGGGAGTTGCGGAGAAGAAAAATGACCTGATGTGGTAGGAGGGGGAAGGGACCTTGAATAAGGATATACAGGGATGGAAAAAAAAATTCAGAGGGAAAGCTGAACAGAAAGTAAATATATGTGTAGCAATCTTATTTTCATTATCACCCTTGATAAGTCATGCTTATGTTTTTTATCTTCTTTATAGTTATTGTTAACTTTTCAGCATTTTAAATTCATTTTACTGGTTTTTTGATAAATACAAAATAAATAAAGAAGAAAAAAAACAGAAATTGATTGAACAATTACACAGAAGCCACTTATCTGTTCTTACAGAATTTCTGTGGTTCTTTATTTGAAACTTGTAGATACTGCTCATTTACTCTGTGGTTGAAGTGTTACAAGAACCTTGCTATGCTCATTTTGATCTTTGTCCCAGACTCAAACCAGAATGGAATGGAGTTCAATAATCCCATGTCACTGTGCTATCTATTTTAGATAAATGTGATGGTTTTCCCCATGCAGGAAGCAGGACTTAAGTGCACATGAATTTAGAGTAGATAAAGATAGACAGTTAAGTTTTATCTGTTTTTATTTTATGAATTATGAGTAATTAGTCATTTGCTAAGCATATAAAAATTAGGTGAGATGAGAAATGTTTATTTTATTAAAATAAAGAGCTTTTGGATATAATATTTTTTATCTTTAGAGCACCAGTTCAGATGAGGTCAATATGCACAAATTATCTACAAATATATTTATGTACATCTAGATTTAGGATATATTCTTCAAAAGCAGAATTAATTTTATTGATAAACAATTTAGGCAGCAGCTAGATGCCATTGGGCATCAATTACGATTCTACCAGGATCTACCACAGATTTACAGTCACAATTAATGGCATGTCAAATTGTTGGAAGAAAGGTATTGATGTTCAATAATAAAGCAATCAGATGCTAAGAAAGCCAGATAGTTTGAACATCATTCAAAAAATGCCATTTATTGAAGCTGACATGCAAGATGCTTACATATTTCAAAAACAAATAGAGAAAGTCAAAGTACATACATTGATCTTAGTGTTATTTTTTGCAGTGTAAGAAATATTTAGAAAAAAAGTATTTATGAGAATCAGCCACAGCTTTAATAGTGTATTTCTAAATATTTAGATTCATTTGATTTTCTAGTGAATTATAATCATGTAATGTTATTTTATATCTGGATGCCATAGATTAATTTGGTGAAATATTCTTGTGACAAGTAGATACTAGAGGTGTACTCAATGCATATTTCCTCTCTTGTCTATCTCTGTGTACAAGTCTATTACTCTGAGTGTGCATCGCATTTAATTGTATGATCTTAGTTAAGTGGTAAAGATGTTAAGGAATTACTTCTGTGATTCAATTATATTTTTCTTAACAGTATATTTTACAATTCTCTGTGGTTTTGAAAAATATCCTACCATGGCAATATAGTCAATTTCAAATATTGGCTTGATTAGGTTGAAAATCTAACAGACTGGTAAAGTAAATGGCTTGGTGAATCTGTGAGAGGTTTTCCAGCAAAATTTACTCAACCATGAAGACACATCCTAAAGTGGACAACAACATCTCATAGGTTACTTTAAGCATTCTTCAACTCTGTTTCCTTGCCACCATGATATGAGTTACTCTGCCTGCCCACTCAGACAGGATAAATTCAGGGGCAGAACGAGAGATTTGCTGTCAGATAAGAGAGTACTTTAGAAAGAGGTGGTAACTGTCTGCTAAAACAAAAATTAACAAGTACAAGTGCTTGAGTTAGCCAAGTTTTGGTCTGAGTTCCTACAGACAAACCCTTGATTTTATATAGAGCTGTCGTTGTTGCACTGTTATTGTTTATATAGTGCTGTGGCACAGAGAGAGGAAGTTAGGCCTGGACATTCCTTGTCTGAATTATTTTATCCTGTTACTATGGCTATAATAAGGTACCTATCTGGCAGAAAGGAAAAGTGTTATGCCCCCTCCTCCCTCCACAACTTTTCTAGTGGCAGATAGAAATAAGTAAAAATAAAAAAAGGTGGCATAAAAATCAAGATGGCACTGATACAGCTTGTTGGTGTGCCACCAAAGAAGATACATCCGACAAGGAGGAAGTCAAGGTAAGGGACCAAAAGAGGGATCCAGCTAAAAGTCTTTTGGCACGGTTTTCTTTACTCACTTCCATGAATGCAATGCGTGAATGCTGTTGCTTAGAAAACATCTCAGCCACCACTTTAATTAGACCCCTCTTTATGTCCTTGTACTAGTCGTATTTATTGCCTGACACTTCTCTGTCCCATGGGATAAGATCTCTCCCACCCGTGGTCCTTCAGCCACTTATAAAATAATTACTCAGAGGCTCATATTGATTACAAACTGTTTGACCTATGGCTCAGGTGTAGTGATTGTGCTCTTTTACATTGTAAATAATTGTCCTGCCTACTGGTTTATTAAAACACTGATTGGCCTAAGGGTGGCAGGATTTTGTGGTAGGGTTACCAGACTAAGAAAACTCTGGAAACAGGAAGAGTAGAGCAGAGAAGCCAGAGAGACACCATGATGAAAAAACCAGGAGAGGTAGAGGAAAGAAGTTGAAGTGCTGCTTGGAGGAAAGGTAGCAAGTTGCATGGCTAAACAAGTTAAGAATCATGGGCTAGTTTAAAAATAAAGAGTTAGCAAGTTATATGCCTGGACCCTAGGCCAATCAGCATAAAAGTTAATGTAAGCATTTGGGTGTTTCTGTGGGACTATTGGTCTGTGGGTCTGGACCACAGGCCAGAAACTTTGTACAACACTCAGGATCATTACCAACTAGCCCTTACAACTTAATCCTTTTTTTTTTTATTAATCTATGTATTGCTATGTGATTCCATGATGATGACTGCTGGCCAAATTAGAAACCCCCAGTATATAATTTTCTGGTGTATTTAAATCATACCCCACACAGATCTTTAACATGTTGTCCACAAAACCTTAAAACCATCCAATAGTTATAGAATGCTTGTGGAGCTAACAGATGTTGGTCTCCTTATGTAATGCAATTATGAGAATCCATAAGCATGAATTTAAACACACTCAGGGATTAGAAACAGTTTAAGCATGAATGAGTTATGGTAAACATGAATTTCAGACTGAGAAAAATCAAAACTCAGGCAAACCATTGAATGTGATTTGGTTACAGTGGGAAGGATCATGCTCATCCCCTGCTGAGTGAGCTCCTGGAGCTCCTCAGGATTTGACTAAGTTTGTCTGTCAATGTCTTTGCAGAGGCTCCTACAGCAGCCCTGAAGTCTAATGCTCTATATTGGTAAAGGAGAGGCAGCACTGGATAGCTTTGAATGTTATCTTGGGAGTCAAAGGAAGAACTGCAGATATTTAAATCCAGACTAAAAGAGGTATTTGTGTATCATGTGAATCCCACACTGCCTTTAAATAATTTTACATCCATGGAAAACTCAACATGTTACTGGAATTATTTATAAGGTCCAGTTTTAATAGAGAGAGAGCATACAAACAACACAATGAAAAGTTGGTAGAGACAGAGAGGGAATATGGGTCTGAATAAGATTCACCCTCAATTATTTATTAATATGACACCATACTTTAGATGACAAGGGAAATATTGTAGGTCATAAACATTGGGCAACATCATGGCCAAGAGGTTGCCTCTGGTGATCTGGAAATATTTAGTAACAGGTAAACTATAATCCCATTACTTACTATGAAAGGTTATATTGTGTCTTCCCAGAAAATGGACCATAGCCCATCTGGATCCTAAGGAGGCTTACCTGACCCTGGACTGCTGATAACAGCCATGAAGCAGATAAAATTGAGCATCCACAAAAGATGACAGCAAACACTTATCCAGCTCAGATATTTGCTTACTATACTGACTGGAAGTAGTGCCAATACTGAAAATTACTGAGCATTGTTACCTAACCACCCCTCCCTTGATATTAGGGATGGAGGTCAGAGGACCTTGTCCTCAGCTGTTTGCTAATGACTTCAAACTATTTTCTGATATGGTTCCTATAAGAGAAAATTATAAAATTTGGAATGAAACCATTTTCATACCCAGATATCCCTTTTGCTTTTATAACCCTTATAATCTATTTATCTATGCTATTATCTCTTGCATTATAACATATTGGCTGGCAATATTCTGCTCATTGATCAGAGGGGCTCTGCTCTTGGGGAAAAAATGATATAAAAGGAATAGCTGTAGGAGAAAATGTAGACATGACCTGAATATAAGCCTAACTGGCACACTGCATTTCTAAAGAAGCATGGCACACCATGCTCCTGGTATTCTCAGAAGTTAGAACACTGAGGTAGATGAGTCTGCACTCCCCATGTTTCCTGTTAGGTCTTTCTTCCACATAGAGACCATAGTGAGATTAGCACTTACTGTCCAGTCACTGTCAATAGTTTTTCATTATGTAAATAATAATTCACATGCAATAAAGCAGGTGCTATTTCCTAAAATCATTTCTGGACTGGTTCATCTCTGAGATCTTTACCAACCCACAGCATGATAATCTTCTTGGGGGATGCCCTGGTAAGGACAGTACCCAATGAGCTAATGTAAATATTTTCCTGTTTCAAGAAGTTTGTGTCAGTGTTGATAGTGGAATTAAATTCACTGTAAAAAGCTCATGTGGCACTTCATTAAAAGGTACATAGGCCAATGAAAACTTTTGAAGGCTTTTATTCCAAGAATCCTCAAGAACCAAAACCAGCCAACAGGCACACAGTATACAAACTCAGCAGATACACAAGAGACCCCACAATACCTTCATCTCTAAACAACATAGTACAGGGCACACCATTCAGGTTGCAGAACCAAGTACTTATATCTAGCCTGTATTTCTAATCCAGAGACACTGGGCAATAATGAGTATACGTTGCTTTCTGTTGGTAGATATATGCTATGCTTATTATCCCAACTATATATGTATAACTCAGCAGCATCTGAGTTAACATTTTATTGTAGTGAAGAGTCAACATAAACAAATTAACTCTAGTAAAAGGAAGCAATTAATTCAGGGCGTGTTTACAGTTTCAGTTAGCACATTATCATGGTAGGGATGGCAGTAAGCAGGAAGGCATGGTGTAGCTGAAAGCCTTACAACTTAACCTAAAGACAGCAGGCAGAAAGAGACACTAGGTCTGGTAAGTTCAAATCCCACCATCAGCAACATACCTCCTCCAACCTTAATCCCTCTCAAACAGTGTACCAGATGGTAACTAAGCTTGCAAACATACAAGCCGAAGGGGACCATTCTCAGTCAAACTCCCAAGAGTGGCATTGAAAACATTGCAATGTTGTGAATTATCTAGGTTTAGACACAAATGATTACATCATCTTCTTAAACACTTTAGGATGATTAAATAAAAAATTATTATGCATAAGCTATTAATAAATTCCAATATTTTGCATCTCTAAAAATTTTCTTTAGTTAGGTACTTCCTTCATATACATAAATTTATGAATATTTTTCTTTCTGTCTGTCATATTTAATTAAAATTATTTTAGTATTTTTCCTAAATTATAGGCTATATCAAAATTCTATTTCTTTTTCTTGTTGAGTACTGCTCCATGGTGGAAATACACCTTGCATTGTTTACTATCTCATCTGTTCATAGATGTCTGATTGATTGCCTCCTTTAGCAACTATACATAATGTTTCAGTAAATACTAGTGTATAGATATAGTCCCTATTTGTATCTATTTTTGATATATTTTTTATTTTTATTATGAATAAAGTCTCATTTTTTATCCATGCATCCCCTTGTTCAAACTCCCTTCCCTCTCCCACCCCTCCCAGTCACTCTCTCTTCTCCACATATCATTTCCTCCCCAGCAAGGGCAGGAGGTCCTGGATAGAAAATCTAAAGGTAATTAGCACCATTCATAAGATATTTTTGAGAGACTAATATTCACAGCTAGCAGGCAAGGAGGCAAAGAAAAAGGCTCTTCGTACATTAATGTACTTTCCACTTAAAAAATTAAGATTTTTCTAGACGGTCCTTCTTAGACTTGCTAGAGCCCTGTATCTTGAGTGATTCCAGATCTGGAATACTTGATTTTATGACAAGATGTTGGTTTCTTACTCTTGTGTCTTATGTGTTCTTCATAGAGCACAGATATTAACTCAAAGAAATCAGTAGCCCTCCTATACACTAAAGATTAAAAGGCTGAAAAAGAAATAAGGGAAACATTACTCTTTATAGTAGTTGCAAGTAGCATTAAATACCTTGGAGTAACTATAACCAAAGAAGTAACAGATCTACTTGACAAAAACTTTAAATCACTGAAGAAAGAAATTGAAGAGGATATCAGAAAATTGAAAGATCTCCCATGTTCCTGGATAGGAAGAATAAACATAGTAATAATGGCAATTCTACCAAAAGCAATCTACAGATTCAATGCACTGTCCATCAAAATCCCAACACAATATTTTACAGACCTTGAAAGAACAATACTCAATTTTATTTGGAATAACAGGAAAGCCAGGATTGTCAAAACAATTCTGCTCAACAAAAGAACCCCAGGAGGTATCACCATCCCCAACTTCAAATTATACTATAGAGCCATAGTAATAAAAACAGCTTGTTACTGGCTTAAAAACAGACTTGTGGACCAATGGAATAGAATTGAGGATCCAGACATTAACCCCAAAACCTATGAACAACTGATCTTTGACAAAGAGGCCCAAAACATTCAATGGAAAAATGATAGTATATTTAACAAATGGTGTTGGCATAGCTGGTTGGTAGTGTGTAGAAAAATGAAAATAGATCCAAACCTATCACCTTAAACAAAACTTAAATCCTAGTGGATCAAAGACCTCAATATAAACCCAACTACACTGAACATGATAGAAAAGAAAGTGAGAAATACCCTCCAATGCGTTGGCACAGGTGACCACTTCCTAAACATAAGACCAGTGGCACAGAATCTAAGAAAAACAATCAATAAGTAGAATCTCCTGAAACTGAGAAGCTTCTGTAAAGTCAAGGACATAGTCAATAAGACAAATCGACAGCCTACAGAATGGGAAAAGATTTTTACCAACCCTACAAGTGACAGAAGTTTGATCTCTAATATATATAGGGAACTCAAAAAACTAGAGCCCCAAATCCTTAAAAACCCAATTAAAAAATGGGTTCAGAATTAAAAAAGGACTTCTCAGCAGAAGAATTACAAATGGCTGAAAGGCACAAGAAAAAGTGTGCAACATCTTTAGCCATCAGAGAAATGAAAAACAAAACAACTTTGAGATATTACCTTACACCTGTAAGAATGGCCAAGATTAAAAACATGGATGACAGCCTATGCTGGAGAGGATGTGCAGCAAGGGGAACATACCTCCATTGTTGGTTGGAGTGTAAAATTCTTCAACTGCTTTGGAATGTAGTAAGGTGATCTCAGAAAACTAGGAATCAATGTCCCCAAGGATCCAGCAATACCACTCTTATTCATATACCCCAAAACTGTACATTCACTCCCCAAAAGCATTAGCTCAGCTATGTTCATAGCAGCATTAGTAATAGCAAGATCCCGGAAACAACCTAGATGCCCCTCAACGGAGGAATGAATTAACAAGCTGTGGTACATCTACACAATGGAGTACTACACAGCAGTGAGAAAAAAAATGATATTCTAAAATTTGCAGGCAAAAAAACCAGATGAATTTGAGAATATCCTCCTGAGCATCGTATCACAAACCCAGAAAGATAAGCAGGGGATGTACTTCCTCATTAGTGTACTTTAAAAAAAATATTAAAAGAGAGAGATGTCAAGAACTCAAGGCTAGAACATAGCTAAGTGTCACAATGCCTCACTTCTGCATTGATGGCTTCTAGCAGAGGGGTGGGTAAGGAAAGACTTGTTTTCTTTAACGTCTGGCCACAGGGAGATTAATTATGCTCCAGTAAGTAAATGAGCAGTATAAATGGGCAGTTTTGTAAATGGGGAGATCATAAGAGTGGGCATGATACTGAGAGGTCTGATATCTGAGTTTGATAGGGTGCATGATGTAAAAACACCAAATAATATATATATATATATATATAGATAGATAGATAGATAGATAGATAGATAGATAGATAGATAGATATAGATATGACAAGCCCCCACAGATGTGGCAGTGGACTTGTCTCCTCAATGATTCTAAACACTGTCAAGTTGACAATTAATAATCACATAAGCCACTCACCCATGATCTTAAGAGACTCCTCTGGGCCAAGTATTCAAGACACCATCCTCACTGCCAAGAACAAGGCTACACTCAGGCCAGTTCTTTCATTCAACAGGTCTGCTTTCAGTCACTTGAGGTGATGTGAGTTGTCCAACTTGGTACCTCAGCTTCCGCAACTGGCCTGGAGCTTGGGGCTAGATTGAACCATCTTGATTCAGGGTCACATTCAAGAACATCAGCTCAAATTAAATACAGCTGTCTCCCATGACCCAAGAGACACTAAGAATCCACTTGCGCAGTACCTGGCCCAGATTCCAAAACCCACAGGTTTTTCGAGATCCTTATGTAGTAGTTTTAACATTGTCCTGTTCACACTCTTCCAAGTGTTTTGTATTATTGGTAATAATTATCCCAAAATGAACAAATCTATGTATATATTGTATGTATGTGATCCAATTTGTTGTTTTTATGCATTATAAAATGTGTGATTATCAGGCCAGAATTTTGGGCTCCACAGAAGCCTCAGTGTGTCAGGTGTTTCCTTGAGGACCTGAGATCACAACCCAGAAACCATGTAAAGCTAGACATGATAGTGAACATCTGTAATCCCAGTGTTCCCACAGCAAGATAGAATGCAGAGATGGAAAAATTCCCTGGACCTTGCTGGTAAGCTGGTCTGCCATACACAGTTGTGATTGTCTCACCCTGTCTCAAACAATATAGAGAAGGTGAGGGCCCATACATTCAACATTGTCCTCATGCAAACAAAATTATTTTGAAAAATCAAAGTTTTAAATATATTAATTAAAATAGATTTTAACAAAATATTCAAAAAAGACATTAGTAGGTACATGATATTCATTAGATTATGTTGTTGCTTTCATTGTTTTATGTATTTAT
The DNA here is from genome assembly GCA_004025045.1 of Sigmodon hispidus. Taxonomy (NCBI): domain Eukaryota; kingdom Metazoa; phylum Chordata; class Mammalia; order Rodentia; family Cricetidae; genus Sigmodon; species Sigmodon hispidus. Next base: position 10,001 of record PVIH01022492.1, on the reverse strand, counting down.
TAGAGTATAACCCTAGAATAATGGCTAAAACTAACATTATGAAGGTTTTCTTATTTAAGGTCTGATTTTTCACTGTGTGTGCTAGTGCAAGTATGTAGAGATGACATAGGAAAAATTTCTGCATACATTTCCAGTTTTCCCATCAGTATTTCTAAGAATACTATGCTTCACAAATAAACAATCTTATTTCTCTTATTAAAAAATACAACCACCAAGCTACAACACAGTTTATTTCATGGCATTCTATACTCTATTCTATTCCATTAGCCTACAGGACTATTTTTCTGTAATAATCATGCTTTTAAAAGCAATATCTTTGTGCTGATTTTTTAAATAAATAATATATGTTACAATATTTTTCCTATTTTTAAAATGTTTTAGATTTGATGAATTTCTTTATCAATTATTTATGTTTATGTAAATTGATTTTTAAAAATAAAGGCTGTACATATTTTGACATTTTATATATTATGTAGAGTGTTTTAGTTTAATTATATACTAACAGTATTAATTTTTAATACATTAAATACTAATATTAAGTATTAATTCTTAAATGTCATAACTTCCATATATTATATGGAATTTAATATATAACTTCTCTATATATATATATATTTTAGTAATAATGCATAGGTCAAGTTTCAGCATAAATGTTTTTTCACTTACTTTTGTAATTCTTGTAATAAAGTAACCTAAAAATCAATAAAGGGACAAAGGTTTTATTTTAGTTCACAATTTGAATGTAGTGTCATGGCAAGAAAGGGCAGTGCACCAGGAATTAAAGTAGCTGGTGCTATTCCATCATAGTTAAAAGGAAAAGAACAGTGAATATTCATGCTAAGAAAACATTCTCCTTTTATATATAGTCCAGGATCCTTGCCCAGAAATTACACCAATAAGAGCAGGCAGGTCATCCCACCTATGTTAACATATTCAGGATAATCACCCACATCTATACTCAAGGGCTAACTTATAAGAAATACTCTCTCACAGGAATGCATGGAAAGCTTGTCTTCCATATGAGTCCAGATCTTTTGAAGTTGGAAATTATCACTAACCACCACCAGTCTTCAACTTATTTCAGGAACAGAAATTTTTAGGCACTAGTGTTAAAAGAAAATATTATAGAGTTTCTCTCTCTCTCTCTCTCTCTCTCTCTCTCTCTCTCTCTCTCTCTTTATATATATATATATATATATATATATATATATATATATATATATAT
>PVIH01022491.1:0-27034 GCA_004025045.1 Sigmodon hispidus | reverse complement strand
AGCAATCCTGGCTTTCCTGTTATTCCAAATGAAATTGAGTATTGTTCTTTCAAGGTCCAAAAAATATTGTGTTGGTATTTTGATAGGCAGTGCATTGAATCTGTAGATTGCCTTTGGTAGAATTGCCATTTTTACTATGTTGATCCTACCAATCCAGGAACATGGGAGAGCTTTCCATTTTCTGATATCCTCTTCAATTATGACAACTCTTATAAAGGAAAACATTTAATGGGGAGGGAGGGTCACAGTTGAGAGGTGCGTACAGTCCACTATCATCACTGCAGGGAGCTTGGCAGCATGCAGGCAGACATGGTGCTGGCTGCATCTTGATCAGAAGGCAACAGGAAGTAGTCTGGGACACTGAGAGAAGCTTAAGAAAAAGAGACCTCAAAGCCTTCCCCCACAGTGACGTGTTTTCTTCAACAAGGCCACACCTACTTCAACAAGGCCACACCTCCTAATAGTGCTGCTCCCTATTAGCTTGTGGGGGCCAATTACATTCAAACTACAACACAAGGGTTTGTTATTTTCTTATTTTTAATAGCCATCTTTACATTTTGCTGATCATTCCTATATATGCATATATGCATGGTCACATATAGAGCAAACCTATTATATATACATACATACACACACACATTTATCTAAGATTGGATTAATTCTCATAACATGATTATCTCAAGTTGCATTTACTTTTTTCTGCAAATGACATGACTTTGTTCTTTTTGGCAAAAATAATTTAGCCACTGTCATAACTGAGAATGTCCATGGATACCCAGGGGTTAGAGGTTTCCATGGAGATGGCATCTGCATCCCACAAGACATAAATTGCTAAAGCAATGGCCATGTTTGCTCAGCTGTAACAATTGCTTCACTAGGGTTATTTTATCTTTAAATGATCATCTCCCTCTACTGACTGCCAAACAAAAGAGTGATGTATTAGTAACAAACCTTTAGTCCTCCTTTCTCTACTAGGTGTGTATCTGCCATGACTGTTTAAACAGAATGAAAGGATGCAAGAGAAAGCATTTATTTTATGCATGTGGTTGGTGATTATTTTGACCTAAAGTGGTATAAAAGTGTGGATGGCTGAGTAGTAGCTTAGAAGGTAGGATCTGAAATATAATAGGCCAGGCCCAAATGCTGACTCTTCATTTTATGCATAGGCCTCCTGAAGTAAGTCATGCAAAAATTACTTAAACTTTAGTACCTTATTCAGCAGAACTAGTGCAGTGGAGAGAGGGACTATATCTATTTAAAATGTTGAGGTATTAAGTGTAACAATGTGGTACGTTCTTCAGCATGGATTTTTGACACAAAAGGTTCAAGAAGCAAAATAATGGCCATGTATATTCACTTTATACTAAGAACAAAAACATGCAGACTGATGGCAGAATGTCCATAATTCAGAATCCAGAACCTAGGTCAGAAAAGAGCATGGAGAATTTTTGAGGCACTTTTCACTCACATTTATTTTCTCTCTTAACTTTCCAAGCTCACCCTTCTGCTATTAAGATTTCACTCTTGGGAGCAGCTGAGCATTTTTGAGCATGGTGATTCACTAGCTTTGATACTTAAGACCTTGAGAAAATGTGTGAGGGGAATTCTTTCTCAGAAAAAGAGAATCTTAAAGTGCAATGGTATAGTTTGGATTGGGATTAAAAATAGAGTCTTGTAATAATAAGTTCCTGGCCTGTCTGGCCTGTGGTCCAGATCCAAGACCTGTCGTCCCACTGAATCACACAGACGCTTATATTAATTTTATGCTGATTGACTTATGGCTACCTCTCTCATCTTATCTCAATTCATTTCCATTAATCTGTTTAGTCATGTGGCTTGGTACCTTTTCTCAGAGCAGCATGGTTGTCTTCTTTCCTCTGCATGTGCTGGTGTCTCCCTGGCACCTCTGGCAGCATCTATACTCTGCTCTTCCTGTTCTCAGAGTTTTCTTAGTCTGATAGCCCCACCCACACTTCCTGTCTATCACTGGCCATCAGTGCTTCTTATTAAACCAGGAGGTGGAACAATTATTTATAATGTAACAGAACACAATCCCACTACAGTGTCTCAGGTTCATGTCATGTGAACATGGAAAAGTTACTTAAAAACCTTGCAGCTTAGTCTAATCATGAATTACTTAGTTCGCACAGTTATTTGTATAAAAATATTTTAAAGACTATGTAAGTTGTAATTGATATTGGAATTAAAACTTTAAAGCTCATTTAAAAGAATATCTATCCTTTGTTCTGAAGCCATCATTGAAGTACATGAAAAGAAGCAGCTGTGGGAGGATCTGGAGATGCCACACGTCCTCCCTACACAAACCCCTCTCTTTGCGTTTGCATTCACTAGTGTTGCTGTCTTTCATTCTCTTATATTGCTTTCTCAACTCTTATTGTTTTCATGATCATTTACATCTTCTTCTCTTGTCAATGAAAGTATCTTCACCATGGCAACAACAAGCAAATCTGTTTGACCCATCTGAGAAGATTCCCATGCTTTTCTTATTTAGTGCTGTTTCACAGATTTTGTTATTTTCTTTAAGTCTTAGTGAAATGACATCATGTCTAAAACTCTATTCTGATGATGCGCATCTGACCATAGTGTCCTCTCCCCTCCCACAGTAACAGTGGGCACTAAAAAACAAAAAAGGCAAATGTGACCTGAGACTCTAAACCCTGAGGTGTGAGAGGATGCAGCTGACTAGTTGGAAAAGCAGTGATGAACAATGTTCTATACCTATGGGCAAAGCACCATCTACACAGCATACAATGGGAATCACTGGCTTTGGAAAAGCGATATTACATTCAATTAATTCTTCCCTCATCCTCAGAAATTCCACAGAAAACTACTGTGCTATTCTCTCATGGGTAAGAATAGACATTTTCTGTGACATTTTTGTGCAATGTTAGAGTTGAATCAATTTTGACATCTTTCTTTCAAGGACCATAGATCCTAACAGGAAGAAGCCAAAGAAGACTTGACTCTCAACTTCTAAAGAGGAAATCAACACAATTCTGAGACTTGCTGAAGGCTCTTTCTTAGTCAGGAGAACAGGCTAGACTTAAGGTTATAAGAGCTATCACACACAGTGGTAGTGGCCCTATTCTCTTCCCCTACCCTGAGTCTGTGCCTCTCCCTAGAGCCTTCCACAGAGCCCCCTTCACATCCTTGTTCCTCAGAGTATAAATCAGAGGGTTGAGCATCGGGGTGATGATAGTGTAAAAAAGGGCAACAAACTTTCCATCACTCTCAGAATAGCTATCCTTGGGCTGTAAGTATGTGTAGATGGCTGATCCATAAAACATGGAAACCACCAGGAGGTGAGAACCACAAGTTCCAAAAGCTTTTCTGCGTCCAGTCATTGACTTGATCTTCAGCACTGCCCTGGCAATCTGGGCATAGGAGCCAAGAATGAGCATGGCTGGAACTGCAACAATCACCACTCTGGCCACAAACATCTTGGCCTCTGTTCCTCCCGTGTCCTCACAGGCCAACTTGAGGAACACAGGCAACTCACAGAAGAAGTGATTCAGTTGGTGTCCACAGAGGGGCATGGCCATCATGAGGCTTGTCTGGATCAGAGAGTTTATGAATCCTCCTACCCATGAAGAAATAGCCAATGCCTGGCAAAGAAATGGGTGCATGATGGTTGTGTAGCGCAGGGGATGACACACAGCAGCATAGCGGTCAAAGGCCATAACCACCAGGAGCACACACTCAGTGGAGCCCAGAGCAAGAAATATGTACAGCTGGGCCACACATCCACCATAGCTGATGGTCCTGTCAAGTCCATGAAGATTGATCAGGAGCTGGGGCACAGTGCTGGTGGTGAAACAGAGATCCAGGAACGAGAGGTTGGAGAGGAAGAAGTACATAGGAGTGTGTAGTCGAAGGTCCAGTCTTGTAAGAGTGATGATGGTTGTATTGCCAAAGACAGTTAGGGAGTAGAAAACCAAAATAATGGCAAAAAGGAAGACTTGTAGTTGAGGCCAATCTGAGAAACCCACCAAAATGAAACTCTCTTGTGAAGTGGTATTGAAATTTCCCATAGCCGTTCACTTGCACAAATATCACACTCAGCTCATTATTTCCTGTAAGGAGTGTGGGTTAAAACACCACTCCCAGTATTCTACAAATACTCAAACATCGTTCTTGTCATCTTCTAATTTGATATTCCATCCTACCCACCGGTTCAGTCTTCTTTCTACTCTGTTCTTCAGATAGGAAAACAGTAGTTTAAGATGGTGTGGCCCTAGTTAGAACTCCAATCTTGCTGAATGGATTTTTCCAGAATCTCAGTCATTTGGGTCAAATGCTTCCTTATCTGAAGGTAAAAATTCTATATTGAGATGCAAATCTAAATGGAGTAACGTGGAAACTGCATTAAAAAACCTAAATGTTGACATTTGATACCTGCTGGGAGAGGCAGAATTAGTTTTATTTAATGATTTGATACATTAATAGGTTGACCACACCCCAAGGTAGGTCCCACTCTCAAGACTAGATGAGCAACACAAACTGGAATAGATGGGAGAAAGAAAAATAAAAGAAAAAGAAATCTCAAATTTGGATGGGAGGTAGAGAAGGTGGTTATGGGAGGTTTGGAGAGGTGTGAATATGTTGAAAATACAATGTATGAAATTCTCAAAGAATTTTTAAAAATATTGCTAAAAACTTAATGAAAGGTTTATGGATCAGAAGACTGATAAAAAAATCATCTAGCATGTTTAATATTTCATAGCCAACCCTCAGCACCTAAGCAAACTAAAATAAATACATGGATATCATGAACTTTACAAAAAGATAGCATTAGTGCTATTCACACATGTTCCTCTTTTTGGTTTATGAGGTAGAATTGTGCAAGTGGCTAAAGATCCAGAATTCACCAGGCTAAGATCATAAATCTGTGCCCCATCTAGTGCTTACTTGCTTCTATTTGCTAATTGTATATGATCCATGCAGCACTCACAGAAAGCTGACTCACGTCTGTCAGAAGGACTGAGACGAGTATACATCTGTCTCTGTAGGAAAACAAACAGCTTGCGGTAAACATGTGGCTTCCCATGTGTCACCATGCCTGAAACATGTGCCCACTCTCATCCCACTGATAAAACTGTCTCTGAGCTTCCCAGGGAAATGTGTCTTCTCCTCTCAAGCCAAAATTTCTTTGTTTGTTTTCTATCTGTACTGCTTTTCAATTAATAGCACAAGGATTTTTCACCATCTCAGCCCCATCAGTGATGCTTATAACAAACTCACTAAATTATTTTACACTTCTTTGTCCTCTTTTAAGGGGAGATGCTCCTAGGCACTTAGGAACACAGGAAAAACAGTAATGCCTTATCTTACAGTATATGAGAAGCATTAAATTAATGCTAATTTCACTTATGGCACATAGTAGATATTAAATAACTTGAATGAAACATTTGACTCTTCTTCCCACTTTCTAAAATTGATGTCTTCTAGCAATGTCAAGAATGAACCTTGAATTCATTTTAATAAACTATATCAGCAGGGTGTGGATAAAAGTAACTTTTTCTTATAAGTAGATGTTTATTTTAGTTTTTAAAAATCTAAGTAAGGTATAGGAAATTAGAAAAAGATGTTCTTAAGCCTTGGGACTTCACCTACAAGTATTTTTGGCAAATTAACCCTTTATTCTTTTCACTGTGTCTACTTTACTGAAAGTCATCACCAGCACCCTGGCTCCAGGCAGGTATTTGATTACCATGCTTGAAGCTTCTGTGGTAAATATGAACAAAAGGTAAATTGTGAAACAAAGTGTGAATATACACATAGGCAACCTGGACACCTGAGATGGTTCTGAATGACTACAACGGTTGAGCACAGCTGTCGATGAAGGTTATAGACACACCCCTACATATGGACCTAATCACCCACTCTGGAGGCTTGCTTCATGGACATATAAAATGATTTATTTTTACAAGATTTTGATGGGGACTAAGTGCTGTGAAACATTCTGAAATGAGAAAGGATGACAGCATGTGTCTCTTCCAGCCGTCTGTCCACATAGCTAAGCTCTACATGTCAGGTGTTTGAGCTTTTTCAGCTGTTCACTCATTTTCCAGTTCATTTCTTGGATTAAGTGAGCTCTCAACAAAGGCTGAATTTATTAATAAGCTCATTATACTTATGGCCCCATGCCCAGGACCATAAAAATTCCAAAAATATTTATTTTTCTTGAAATAGGAAAGAATTAATGCCTTCATACTGCTTCTCACTTATTAGCAAAGGATTTTAATTGTCTCCGCCCTACCAATGATATTTCTAGTGATATGTAGACAGCTTAATATACTTGTAGCACACAATTAGATTGGCTATATGAAAGATGAAGAAATTGGAATCTCAAAGGACCCCAGCACAAGTAAAGAAGATTCTGTAGATCATTCAGTGGCTACCATACATGTCAGGCAGAATTAACTGCAAATTTTCAGCTGGACAAAAACAGAATGGAAGAGATCAAAATGAAAGGTTTTAAGTCATGTATTTTAAAAGCAGAACGCAACAATGACCTGGGATGTATTGACCACAGGTAAATAAAAAACCAGCAGTACTGACTTAAGTATGTTTTTTTTTTTTTTTAAATCAAATGCACTTGAGCCTAGATTAAAAAGTAATACAAACTGTGGCTGATTTGATTTAGAAGTGAACCTGACAGTCATCCTTACCACAGGTGCCCCATGCGGTGCATCTTCCACACCTATACACACTCTTAAACCCAGGACCTGTTTGATAAAACCTGTGTGCATTTTCTCAATCTTTTATGTCTTTCTCCATGATGTCCTTCAACTACTCCTGCCATATTTATGGGTAATTATATTTTTGAGTCCCCAGTCTATCATTTCTACTTTTTCTGGATAAAATATTTCATTTATTTTCACTCTATCTCATGCACAACAAGTCCTGAAAAACTGTAATTTGGGATAGTCACCATTTCTGAAATTAGATCTATAAGTTGACCTATCTCATTCAGCCTTTTACATTTGGTACCAAGAATAGTGACTGGTATATGAAAGTCTTCTATCTGTCCTTGACCCTGAAGTACTCCCTTACACCATGTCTTTAGCACTTACTTAGGAGAACATGAATTCTTGCAGCATTACAGTAGTGCCTAAAAAGTGGGCTGTGGTAATAGCCTATTTCCTTTAGAAGTGTTCTTTTATTTGTAAATCTAGTGTACAAGGTGCTAGGTAGTTTCAAAGGTAAAGACTTTTCCACCCCATTTGTCATTGAATTTCTTCTGTACAGGCAAGATCTTGACACAGTTGGCTGCTTATGCCATTCTAATGCTCAGAGTCCTGCAGAGGGATGCTGATCTGCCCAACCACAATTCCTATGCTTACCTGAAGCCTCCCATCTATCTTCACACTGACACCATCACTTCACAGCCCCCCTTATCTGCACACTGTTCATGGAATTATCATTCAGGTCACTAGTTGTTGCAGAAATGACACCTTTTCAGCCACTCACAGAGTTTTTTTTTTTCACTTTTTTCTTGACTCTGGTATCTAGGGTCTTCTTGATTATACTCACCTAAAATCATGAAAAGAAAATGTCTTAGAAGCCTTTGCGCCTTTTAAGAACACCTGTAAACTACTCACATGAATCCAGTGGTGAACCTTTGACAGATACCACACATTATTCCTAGTTGCATCTCTCATAACTCAGGATGATTTTGACCTTTGTCACACTGGCTCAGAGACTGGGCAGCACTGAGCCTTCCTGTGTGAGCCCAGTACATGTGGGTGAACTTGTTAGGGTACACACATATAGACATAGATATTTTCTAATTGACTACCCTCCAGACAGAGGAAAACAATAACTTTCAAGTTTTACTGGATTCCACATCCAAATAGAGTGACACTTCAATAATTTATATTTCCTTTTATCAGTAGAAATGAAATGATGTTAGCCAATGAAAAGGGTCATAATTATTAATACTTTTGCCTCAGCCACCCACTAGTTGCTCAAAAATTATCTTGCTATAACTTTACACTTTTGTGGCTCATTGTGAAGACATTTTTAAAGTAAAGAAGTATAAAAATATACTTCCTAGAAAAATTTGATATTCTCAAAAAGTCAAAGCTTCTATATAAAGTTCTGAAAGCTAAATATTTTAGGATGTTAGAAAAATGTTCCTGCATTAAGTGAATAATTGGGATGGTTTGAACCCTCCTGTTCAGCTGTGACTTTCCTTATTTTTCTGATCTTAAGTTTTTAAAGTTAATCCTGCTCTCCTTAGCACACATAAGGTGTTCTGACATTTATATATTTGGCCCCTAAAGTATAATAGTCAGTAATCATCTGTGTTAAAGTATGTGTTCTGTCTGGGCATGTACACACATCTGTGTGCATATGTATGAGCTCTATAAATAGCATTCATGATCAGGCACCAAAAACAGTGTTCGTGCTATATCCTTCACAGTAAGCCTACCTTTTAAAAGGTAGGGACTCAGTGTGTAGTCTAGACAGACTTTGGCCTCACATCCTCCTGCCTTTTCCTCACAAGTGCTGGGGTTATAGGCTGTACCACTATGACCAGCTTGCTGTCAACTAATTGCATGACACTTTCCGAATATGGTAGAATGACATTTAAGTAGTGACACTGATGTCACACATTTCTTCCCACACCTGTATTGTTCAACCATCTATTCTTACCTTAGTATCTGACTTCACTTCCACCCGTTACGCCTGCATGTGTGGCTCTTTGTTTCTCTTTGAGATGTTAATTCTCTTTTAGACCATTCTAGGCACCAAAGTGTCCTACTCCACGCCCTCCGTTGCCATCTAATCTTCTATAAACTGTTATTTTCTGGTCTGGACCATATTCCTTCCACATTAAGAATTACACAGCAGCTGTTCCAATTCCAGAAGAGTTTAGGGTGACTTTTATTACTTTAAATATCCCAAATAACTACAATTTTTTAAGTGTAATACCAGATAACTAAAATTTGAGTTCAGACATTTAGAAGACAATGAGCATATTGAGTTGGTTGTTTTAACAGTGATTTCTGGTACAAATGGCAACTCTCTCTATGACCGATTCCTATTGTTCTCTAATCTTCGAACACGTCTTCCTTGATTTCACTCCAATAACTGTTGACTACACCCCTAATTCTTTATCTTCTACCTTCAAGAGTATTTTTTACATGTTATAAGTAGATGAATGGGTCTTAGAGAACAATAATTAGTAATAAAATGTTATTGCTTTAATTTAATATTTCTTTATTCTTGAACTAGATAACCAGCAGAGGGAAATTCTTTATTAATTATATAATGGAATATTTCTTGATTCTGGTTTTAAATTGTGAGGCTAATGTAGCTCAACCAGTTAGTACTCACTCAGAGCTCCAGGAAAGGAAACAATTGCATTTCCATCTTCAATTTTCTTGGTTTCAGAGGTGATGTGTGACTCATCTGAATCTAGAGATTTTCTAGGTAGAACTTATTTGTGTTGTAGGATGCCAATCTTGAATGAGGGCTCTTGTCTGGAGAACTTACTTATTTTTTGTGATTATTCATGACTCCCCTTCCAGGGAAGAGTTTTCTTACTGGTGCTCATAACCTAGGGAATGGCCACATCTTCCCAGTGGCTCCTGTAGTTTCCCTTACCAGTGAGACATGGAAGAAGCTTGTATATTATCAAACCTCCTCCTAGATTAATGCATCACACATGCCCTGGGGAACTTGTCAAAGACTCCTTAGTAGCAGCAAAGGAAAATTGTTTGGCAAGGATGGCCTTGGAGATATCTGAGTCCCAATGTGGCAATTACAGCTAATGGATGGGCTAAGCTGTCAGATGCAGTCTTCACTTCGCTATATTCCCAGCATGCTTCCCAAATCAAGTTTTACTATCTCCATGAGATGACTTTTTGCCCTTACACATTTACCATCTGACATCCCTCACACTGCTGTACTTTCTGCACGGGTGGTTCAGTGGTAGAATTCTCATTTTGTTTAATGTCCTTGACCAATCAGGCTACAATCCCTGTCCCATAGAAAGTGTACTGTGTTGACCACACCTCATATTTTCTCACAGTTTTGTTTATATGCATCATATACATAATTGAGTGTTTCCTAAGGAAAATTTGTTTAATCTCTCTCTCACACACAAATATAATGTATTGCTGTTGTCCTATGTGACTTCCTATGGCTGTGGTAAAGCACCATGATCAAAAGCTACTTAGGAATAAAATAATTTATTTCATCTTACAACTCCCAGGTTATAGTCAAACACTGAGGGAATTCCGCTCAGGAACTCAAGGTAGGAACCTGGAAGCAAGAACTGAAGCAGAGGCCATGAAGGGATGCTACTTGATGGCTTGATTCTCATGTTGTCAGAACCAGCTGGCCTGTCCAACGGCACTTGGATAGGGGAATGAGGACTAGGAAGAGACAAGACATAGAACAGAACCCAGAAGACTGTCAGTGAATACTGAGTTTATTTCCTTTAGGCTTTATATACAGAAAGCAAGGAGGCAAAAGTCTTCCTTATCTTAGGAACACCATGGATCAAGGAACAGACAAGTATAAACCCCTTCTTAATTTTCAGGACATCCAGTGACCCCATCCTGTTATTCAGCCTTGAGGAGCAAAAACAAGCTTGAACTCTCTAACCCTAAGTCAAGATGGAATCAAGCCACAAGATGGAGTCACCGTGTTTTGCTTACTTTGCTTTTTATTTCAACCAGGACCACCTGCCTGGGGGAGCTGGCACTGCCCACAGTGCTGGGCCCTCCTACATCAATTACCAATACAGAAGAGGTCCTCACAGACTTTTCTACAGGCCAGTGGAGCCAGTTCTTCAGTTGGTGTTCTCTCTCTCCAGATGCCAGAGGACTCTAGCTGATGTCAGGTTGACAAAAAGAAAACAAATACCACAATCCACACAATTATGTTTTCTTATTGTCTGGTTTCATCAATAACAATCTCAAAAACAATATTTCACCAATACATTCTAGTTTATGTCCTGAAAAATTAACATGGCTCTATGCAGTATAGGGAGTTTATTTTACTTTATTTTCGTTTTTCCAAAATCTTTAATATTTTACCACATACTTAAATTTTACAACCACAAATTTTTATTAATCTAAAAAGGCTTTCTTTATAGCTAAAATAATCATATTTTATTTTTTTATATTTATATTTATATTTATAGCTAAATATAAATATTTATAGCTAAATATAAATATTTATAGCTAAATATTTATAGTTAAAATAATCATATATATATATATATGTGGGCAGGATTACTTTTTAAAAACCTTTCAGTTTTTTGCAGTTTTCATAGAATGCATCCCGATCCCATTCATGTCCCTCTCCCCTCCCTTCTGTCCTCTGCCTTTGTAACCCCCCAACAAAATTTAAAAGTAAAACAAACACACACACAAAATAAAACCAACCAAACAAAGAAAAACAAGAAAAAAATGTCTCATTGTGGAAGCCACAATGTGGCCCAGTGAGTCACACACTTTACCTTTTAGTACACGCATTTTGACTTGTGTTTATTGCAAGGAGTTTGAGGCCTCTGGCTTCTGCTCTGCTCTTAGTATTGGGCCCTCACTAGGACTCCTTTTGGATATCGTATTGTTACCTGGAGAGCCTGTAGCTTGGATCTGCAGGTCCAGCCCCTTCACATGCTGCCCCAGTTCATAGATGAGGTGGATGTTGTGGGGGAGGGGCTAACTCTTAGTCCTGGTTCTGGGCCTGCGTGGTTGCTGGGTTGGTCAGCTTGCCAGGTTTCCCTCATCCTCACCACCAGGGTGATGTCCAAGTTACCTTATCCAATGTAGCAGACAGCAAGGATGTGGGGGAGGCCAGTTCTGCTCTCATGCCTTTGGGTCTTATTCACCGGCATTCACACCACCAGGCCCAGCTTTTCTGCTTTGCCCAGGTGAGGTACAGAGCCAGCTCTATGGATTGTTGTACTTGGTGAGGGATGGGGCCAGATTTTCTATTCTTATGCCCCAGAGGCCAGCAAGGGAGGTATATTTCAAGGGAGGAGGCAGGGGCAGGAGCACCTCTTCTGCTCTCATACCCCTGGGCCAACTCACCTATGTCCCTGTGAACAGGGTCAGCCCTATTGTGCTGCATGGGTGAGGTGCAGGGCCTGCTCACTGAGTGCTGCTAGTGTGGGCAGGGGTAGTGCTAATTCTTTCTCTCTAATGACCTTAGGGCCAGCTCTCCCACCTGTCACCTGTGGTGAGGAGTGTGGGGTGGGGTAGGAGAGGTCATCTCTCCCTCTTCCATTCACCATATGACAGATGAGGAGGGGGGCCAGATCTCCCATATGCATTTGAAATGCTGGAGCACCTATGCCCTGGGTAACAGGGTCAGGTCTACTCTGCTGCCCCCACTAGGTACAAGGCTCATTCTCCTGAGTGCTTCATTTGGTGAGGGGCAGGGTCAGTTCTTTCATGTGCTGCAGCCAGTGAAGGGGTGGGGTCAACTCTGTGCAGCCCTATCCATATTGCTTTTGGTGGTAACAGGAGCCACAGACTACAACACAGACCAAGGCTGTGGCAGGGTCATGAACATATAATATACATGGTTCCTGGCAGCACCCAGGCCTGGACCACACCATGGCACTGGGTGGTTGTTCAGGCTATTCAGATCTTCGTGGCTCCAGTGGAGGTTCAACCTTGAATGATATGGGCCATCAACACCAATATAGGACCACGCTGTGGCTGGACCATGTCACCAAGGCCCTGGTTGGCAGTGCTGGTCACTCATATAGGCATGAATCCAACAGCAGCATGGTCCTTGAACTGCCATGTGGCTTCAGGTGTGGATCCAGATTCCAGGCATCCACATGGCATTTGATGGTAACAGGATTCTCAGATATCAGCACAGACCCTGGCTGAGGCAGGGCCATGGACTGAGACATCAACATGGTCACAGATAGTGACCCAGACTCCAGATATCCACAGGGGCCTTGATGATAACAGGAGCCATGGACATCAACACAGACTCCTACAGCTGCACCAGGAACATGGACCAAGCCATGGCCCTTGGTAGCAGCCCAGGCCCAGGCATGACCATAGCCCTGTTTCTCCTTCCTCACTCCCTCTTCAGATCTGCATTAAGACTCAGTGCCTCAGGTGACCACTTCCTAAATAATACACCAGTAGCACAGACACTAAGAACAACAATCAATAGCTGGGACCTCCTGAAACTGAGAAGCTTCTGTAAGGCAAAGGACACAGTCAATAAGACAAAACAACAGCCTACAGAATGAGAAAAGATTTTCACCAACCCTACAAGTGACAGAGGACTGATCTCTAAAATATATAAAGAACTCAAGAAACTAGAGCCCAAAGTCCTAAATAACCCAATTAAAACATGGGATTCAGAACTAAAAAGGGAATTCTCAGCAGAAGAATTATGAATGGCTGAAAGGCACTTGAAAAAGTGCTCAACATCTTTAGCCATCAGAGAAATGCAAATCAAAACAACTTTGAGATACCACTTGACACCTGTCAGGTTGGCTAATATAAAAGACACAGATGACAGCCTATGCTGAAGAGGATGCAGAGTAAGGGGAACATTCCTCCATTGTTGGTGGGAGTATAAGCCTGTTCAGCCACTCTGGAATGCAGTATGGCAGTGTCTCAGAAAACTGGGAATCCATCTCCCCAAGGATTCAGCAATACCACTATCAGGCATATACCCTAAAGATGCACATTTGCATCCCAAAAGCATTAGCTCAACTATGTTCATAGTAGCATTATTTGTAATAGCAAGAACCTGGAAACAGCCTAGATGTCCCTCAACTGAAGAATGGATTAACAAACTGTGGTACATCTACACAAAGGAGTACTACTCTGCAGTTAGAAAAAAAATGATATCCGAAATTCACAGGCAAATGGATGGAATTGGAGAATATCCTACTGTGTGAGGAATCACAAGCCCAGAAAGATAAGCAGGGGATGACCTCACTCATTAGTGGACTTAAAAAAAAAGTAAAGAACACCCAAGCTGCAAACCACAACTACTGAACAGCTTGTGATCCAAAAATTATATTTAATATAGTCTTCTGCTCTTTATTTGATCTCAATACTATTCATTTACACAATGGCATTGTTACTTTTTTCTTGTCACTCTATTATATATATATTTTTTAGAAAATAAAGCCCTTTTTTTTTTAAAAAAAAAAAAAGAGGCTCAGTGCCTCCTCTGGGGTACCCTGTCAGGGATTAGAGACACATTTACTGAGTCTTTTCTCACTTTGAGATGCCCACAATTCATACATTCTCTGCGTAGCCAGAATTTACCATCTTCCCAAGCCTTCTTTTGAATGTTGTGATATCACAACTTCTGTTCTCTGACACTGACATAGAAAAGAACCTCAAGAGATCCCCAACTTCTCCAATAAGGAGACACTAAAACTCTGAGATCTACTGAAGGATGTTTACTAGTAACCAGTGGCCCTAGAACACAACATGAAAGCTGTAACAGAAAAATCAACTGGTCCTTCTTCTGATATTACTCCAAGTCTGTGCCTTTCCCTAGCACCTTCCACAGAGCCCCCTTCACATCCTTGTTCCTCAGAGTATAAATCAAAGGATTGAGCATTGGGGTGATGATAGTATAAAAAAGGGCAACAAACTTCCCCTCACTCTCAGAATATGTGTGAGTAGGTTGAAGATATGTGTAAATGGCTGAACCATAAAACAGAGAAACGACCAGAACGTGGGACCCACAAGTCCCAAAAGCTTTTCTGCGTCCATCTGTTGACTTGACCTTCAGTACTGCCCTGGTAATGCGAGCATAGGAACTCAGGATAAGTGCTGCAGGGAAAACCAAGACTATTGTTCGAGCCACAAACATCTTGGCCTCTGTTTTTTTTGTTTCCTCACAGGCCAGCTTTAGGAATATGGGCATCTCACAGAAGAAGTGATTCAGTCGATGGCCACAGAGAGGCATGGCCATCATGAGGCTTGTCTGGATCAGAGAATTCACAAGGCCCCCTACCCAAGAGGAGATGGCCAGCGTCTGACAAAGCTGAGGATGCATAATGGCGGTGTAGTGTAGTGGACGGCACACAGCAGCATAGCGGTCAAATGCCATCACTCCCAATAGCATACACTCTGTGGAAGCCAGAGCAAGAAAGATAAGGAGCTGGGCCACACACCTTCCATAACTGATGGTCCTGTCTAGACCATGAAGGTTGATCAGCAGCTGGGGCACAGTACTGGTGGTGTAGCAGAGGTCTAGGAAGGAGAGGTGTGAGAGGAAGAAGTACATTGGTGTCTGCAACCGAAGGTCCAGTCGTGAGAGAACAATGATGGAAGTGTTGCCAAAGAGAGTAAAGGAGTAGAAAATTGAAATAAACACAAAAAAGACAAGTTCTAGGTGAGGCCAATCTGAGAATCCCACCAAAAAGAAGGCTTTGTCTGAACTGGAGTTGAAGGTTCCCATAGCCTTAGATCAACACAAACAGCTTCCAAGGTTTCCAATGAGGAGGGTGGGTCTGAACATTATATCCTAAATACTACAAAGTCATAGATTGTATTTTTCATTTTGCTATCTAACTATCCAGTCATCATTCTCTTCTCATCTTTAGATGCAGACATTCCTGTTAAGATGATGTCCCCTTTGCTTGAATTCTAGTTATGATTTTTTGTGTTATAATTTTATTGAGACCACTCAACCCTGCATATTCAGTGTTTTCATATCTGGAGGAGAGATGATGTATTGCCATAGTCACAACTCTGAGGCATGGGTCCACATGCAGTGATGGCAAAGCTGCTTTTAAAACCTAATGTGGGATTGGAGATGCAGTTCATAGGTGAAGTGCTTGTCCAGTATATACAACTCTCTGAGTCTGAACTCTGAAAAATACTACCAATCAATTAATAAATCTAATGTGTAGCCCCTGTTTTGCTCATCATCTTGGTCTTTGTGAGGGTATTTCAGTAAAGATTCAAGAATAACCAGGCTGAGGTCACAGATTTTCTCTCTGATATTCACGTGCTTCCACCTGCACAGAGGACAGTCAATGCACCATTCTGGACTTCTTCCATCTGCCACAAAGGACTAAAGAACGTAGATCCCTCTAGAAGAAAAAAAAATTATTACCTATGTTCCATGTCATGAATCAGCATGGCAGAACTTGCTGTATTTTTCCCTCTGATTAATTCATACTAAAATTACTGGAAAAATCTATTTTCTCCCCTCAAGCCAAAGCTTCTTTGCACACTTTTTCTCTAGAAAATGTCACACTCTGTGACCTTTTCCATGCCATTGTCCAGTGAGATTTTGTGTGGTAGAGAACACAGTAGGTTTTAAAAATGAAGAAACCATCATCATGTTTTTCAATGTAATGAATCAGTTTTCTTCATTTTTCAATTTCTTTTTTGAATATTTCTCTTACATTTTGAGATTATAATATAATTATATAATTTTCTTACTTCCCTTTCTCAAATCCTCCCATGTATCCCTCCTTGCTCTAATGCAAATTCATGGCCTCTTTTTTTATTAATTGTTGTTATATGAGTATATGTATATGCATGTATATTCCTGAATATAACCTGCTCGGTC
Source organism: Sigmodon hispidus (assembly GCA_004025045.1). NCBI lineage: Eukaryota > Metazoa > Chordata > Mammalia > Rodentia > Cricetidae > Sigmodon > Sigmodon hispidus. The sequence continues at coordinate 10,468 of PVIH01022491.1, read as the reverse complement.
TGTACAATGTTACTTGTGTGTATGTTTTCAGGGCTGATCATTTGGTATTGGACAATCAGTTGCTATTACTCTCCAGGGAAGACTATTTCTTCCACTGTTATTTTCCTGAGTTACCTGTTGTTCTATGTGAAGGGCTGAGGCCTCATGGGGTTTCCCCAATTCATGCTAGTTTTTTGTTGTGCTCATTATCTCATGTTTAAGGAGTCATGTTGTTGAGACTTTTAGGATGTAACTTCCTACAGTCTCACAGGAAACTCCCTGATTTTCAGTCTCTTATATTCTTTCTACTTTCTCTTCTACCATAATGTTCCCTGAGCCTTAGGTATGGGAGCAGTTTTGTGGATGTATCCTTTCCACCATCAAATTTTAAAAGCACCACTACAAACATCTATGACTTCTCTTAGACCTTAATTACTTTTGATTATTTGTCAAGGGACAGTGTGCAAAAATCCTAATTGGAAACAAGCTCTTCTTGACATGTAGACAAAAACATGCCAAAAAAGTGCAGTCTTCTAAAATAGTGTCATACCTTAAGGAATTTTAGATGTACACAGTGCTATTTCCATTCATATCACTTAGTAGATCTTATGTAACTTTTGTTTATAAAAACTTTTATTCTCCTTCAGATCTCATGAAAGTCCATTTCCATGAAGAACCCTAAGAATTAACAGGAACATACTTTAGTATTTCAGTGGGATACACATAAAAGTCTCTTTTCTTTCAAGGTTGTGATTTTTCATAGTAGAAATCACAATAGGTAGTGGGGAGATATCTCAGAGACGAAGAGGCAATACTGGAATTTGGTTCCCAGCATCTGTGTTAGGTGGTTCACGACTAACCATAACTTCAGATTCAGGGATATCCTATATCTCTGGCCTGCACTAGCACAAGTGGCTATACATCCCCACCTATACACATAATTGAAAATAAAACAAGTCATTAATAATAAAAATAAGACAGAAGAAATTTTATCAGATAAGATTAAAAGAAACAATTAATGGAAATCACACCTCTGCTCAATATGAGAAAATTTGCCAGATTAGCTTCTTATTATGAAGATTCTCCATGCTCCATTGTGATTCCAGGGAAGTGTTTGTATACTATACTTGAAGCCCTTTGTAGAAAAGATGTAAAGATGTGAATCATAAAGACAAAGTGGTATGTACACACCAGCTTATGAAGTCCTTTTGTCACTTAACATGTTACCTGTCCTGAAGACTTGCTTCTGTGAGTCTTAGATATAAAATAAATGATATTTTTCACAAGATCTTAAGTTCTTCATTGACACTGAATGGCTTTATAAGTTCTGAAAGGACAAGTGTATATGACACATACTTTCAATTATTGAAATTGAAGTAGAGCTCTACTTCCATTATTTAAAAACTATTTATATATATTTAATTTACGTGTATGTAGGGCATACACACATAAGTGCAATTAGCCAAGAAGCCCAGCAGAAGGTGTTGGATGCCCTGGACCTGGGTTTATAGGGGATTGTGAACCCTCCTCTCACAACGTGGACATAGGACCTGAACTCAGGTTCTCTGACAGACCATCATGCTCACAATCATGAAGCCGCTGCTCTGGCTCCTGCAAAGCTCTTCTTTGAGGATCATGTGAGGGATTCTTAATTTATTCAGCATTTCATACCATGAAAAATGTAAAGAAAGATCAATCTTTTGACAGAAACCAATGAATGGGCTAGGGAGTGCATTTGGTGTCTAGGCAACATGTTTTGTGGGTGGGAAATAACTCAAACTTAGTTTCTGTGCAACAGGAAAATATTATCTCATATGTGTTGAGTAGCACAAATGTTGCCAGTATTCCTGCTTTATGTCTTTGTTAATGCATTTTCTAAAAATAATGCTTGAAATGTTTGCAATATATCCACTTTCTCCTGACTAATCAATAAACAGCACTTATGTGCCTCTTGTGAGTCGTTCTTTGGAAAATGTGTCTCCAGACTCCAGGATCATGTAAAGAATGAGATGATCTACAAAACCACAACACATGTCAGCCTTCCCAAAACTGAGGATGTTAATGAGTCTCAGTGTTCACACGGCTTAAACTCATCTTTCTAGACTGTTCACATGTCTATCAGTGAGGAACAAAGTTATGATTATGTTTTCTCTACCTTTTTATTAGCCTTGGTGATATGTTCTGCCTCTTTATGTCCATACCTGGACCTTGTGAAAACAGTCTTCCGGGAGGTCTTTTTAATTTTCAAGAGCACTTGCTGATGTTCAGTCACATGCAGAATCAACAACTGAAATCTGATTTATCCCACATTGTATTTGGTTTACATCTCATATCCCTGCTGGGCTTTGACATGACCTCCCTGGCTGAGACATTGGAGGGCACTAAGCCTTCCCATGGGAGCCCAGGGTGTGAGGTGAGGGTCTATATCCTCATTAATAGATATAGACCTCCAGCGGATAGTCCTCCACATGTTGAGCACAGTGATCACTGAATGTGAAAATTACCAACTTCTTTATTTCTCAATGCAGCAGAATCTTTGAAACTTTGAAAATCTTCACTTTTTTTTACCATCAAAATCTTTTATCTCCATAAAAGAATGAAATTATGATAAGTGCATACAACTACATCCTTATGACTCAGCTTTTCACCTCAGGTGTCACTGTGTTTATGAATTTTCCTTTCCAACTTCACTTAAAGGATTAAATGACTACCCAACCAATAATTGGTAAGAACCAAGCTCGAGAAGCAAATGTTTTCAAGGTTCTAACCGAGTTTTCTAGGTTAGAAAAAGACATCATTAAACAACCATGATAGTCTTTGCTCATGTTTAAAAACCAGCCACATGGCAAAGATGTCCAGTTTGCTTTCTTCTTTGCAAAAAGCCAAAACACAGACAAAATGCTGCAGTTTACAAAAGGAGAGATATGGGTTGGTCAGGAGTAGACTTGAAAATGAAGTTGAAATGGGGCTATTTCTAACTGGAAGCTTCTGCCTTCAGATCTGTCTTCTCTCTCAGAGACCATAGCTGTTTTTTTAGTATGAGTCAAAATATTTTTACATGAAGCAAGTGGTTGACTGTAATGATTTGGAGCATTCCACCTATCCTGATGTCTGTTTTTTAATCCATATAAAATGCTTTTTAATTTTTTATACCTACTCTTCATTTTCTTGGCAAATACACGACATTTTCACACTTATATACTTGATTTTTTTATAATACAAATATGTGATTACCTGCAGTCAAGTCTATGCTTCTTGTGTGTGTATGTGCATGTTTATTGTGTCTGTTCATTGTCTCTGTAAATAATGATCTCACAGATGAGAAACATGTTTATTTTCTCAAAGCACATAGTACTACTTCCTTTATTTGCCCACTGATTTAATATGTAGTTATTAGAATCATTCAAGTAAAACATGTTATTTTATATTTTAGCAGAAGTTCCAGAAATTATTCCCTAATCATCTTCAGTGTTAGAGTATGGGTTTTATGATTTGAATTAACCTACATCTTACTTTTGTACCTGTATGTTTAATTTTCTTATTAATGTTTGGGAAGCTAACTCACTATTAAAACTTACCACCCACATAGCATTCTTGTATTAATCTCCCATCATCATCCATATGTTCTTTTGTAAATTGAGTCATTCTTGGATCTGGACCATATCTCATTCACACTAGAAACCACACAGTAGCCCATCCTATATTACAGGTTTTTACAGTGATCTTCAAAACTCTTAAACACTCAAAATATTACAATTTCCAGAGCAATACCAGCTAACTAGAGTTTGAATCCAAGCAGAGCATTAGACATTTAAGAATAAATTAATAAATTGATTGTTTTAACTTGTATCAACCATACATAATGTTGTTTGATTTAGACTACATTTCCTTCTTCTGTACATTCTTACAACAAATCTGCTGTTGTGTGTTGTCAACTGGCCACACTTCTATTCTCCATCTCCTGGTTCTGAAATGTACAATTTGCTTTGCATATTAGAGCCTTGGGTTTTTCAGATTTCAGTTTTATAAAAGATTTTTAGATTATTTTAAATTGACTCTCTTAATATTAAAAAATACTATTTTAACTGAAGTTAATATATACTAACTGAATTGCATATATTTATTAGCTGAAATAAATATATGCAAGTGAGACTATTTGGTATTTTGTGTCTAGTGAATTAAGTAGAGAGATGATAGGTAAAGACTAACAGCAATAAAACATAACTTCAAGGTCCCCAAGCCAGGAGATCATCAGAGTAGAGCCCAGTGCTGCTTGTGTAATGAGACATTTATATCCTGATTTTCATCTCTGAAGCTAGAGTAACTCACCTGGTCAGTACTCACCCCAGTACTAGGAAAGGAAACCATCCTGTTAACAGCCTGAATTCTATTGGCTTCAAAGGCAATGCGAGGCCCACATGGGACTGTCTACAATAGAGATGTTCAAGATGGATATGTCCCTCTGTGTTCCTGAATTCCTTCCTGAAGTAGAGGTCTTGGATAAGAGCTCCTGTGTGAGAGATCATCATTTCACATAGTTCTACACAAGAAGAGAATTTGCAGATGCTTTTAGCCCAGGGAGTGACAGCATCCATGCAGTGCTCTCCTTGACTGGTTAACTGAGAACTGGAAGGATCTCATGTATTACCAAATCACCCCATGACACTAAGGTTTAGTGTAACACAAATGCCCTGGGGACATTACCAAGGCCTCCACAGTAGCAGCAAAGAAAGAATTAGTGTGGCCTTGGAGACCCGTGGGCCCCTATGAGACAACTGTACTTAGCTGATGGGCTTTCCATGATCCACCTTGAGTTATCAATTCCCTTTCTTCTTCAGACACTGCCCAAATGGAACAGTTGTATTCAGCATCCTTAGTGTGCCTCTTCTTCTCTTTTTTTGGGGGGGGGTTTGATTTACACTGAATTTTAATATCAGAAGTTCAGGATAAATAGAAACTGGTTTTTGTTTCTTTTTTGGAGGTAAAGTTTTATTTTGCATTTTAAATGCTGACAATGAAATCTACCCACTTTTTTTCTGCTTCCAAATAGTATCATTGTAAGGAAAGCTGAAGATCCCAGACATTCATGCTAGACATTTCCTCTCTTTCAGTGAAGTAGGAATGCTTTTGCTTAAGGTCCACTAATGAGTGAGTACATCCCCTGCTTATTCTTCTGGGTTTGTGAGACCTCACTCAGGAGGATATTCTCCAAATTCATCCAATTGCCTGCAAATTTTAGAGTGTCCTTTTTTCTTACTGCTGAGTAGTACTCCATTGTGTAGATTTGCTGTTCTTGCAGAGGACTGCACTTCTGTTCCCAGCTTCCAAGTTGGGCAGATTACAACTACCTGTAACTCCAGCTCCAGGGGATGTGACACAGTCTTCTGGCACCCACAGGCATATGCATATGTGTCACACACACACACACACACACACACACACACACACACATGCACACACAAATAAAATTATTTTAAAAGTAAAGTGTTTGACAACATTTAATGATGCCATGTAAAATGCAAGTATTTATTCATTGTTTTTTAGTGTGTTCACTTCAGGTTTTCTTTTGGGGAATGGTGAAAATATGTGAATTGACAAATATACAATAGGTTAAAAATATGTTTTTAAAAGCTTGGTTTCACTGCATACAAGGAAAATGTGAATTAAAACTACAATAAGATACCATCTCACTCTGGTTTTAGTGACATTACCAAAGCAAGCACAACATATCAAATGATGAACACATAAAAATTCATACCAAAATGTGAATAAAAACATATCACACTGCTGAATACACAGAGAAAAAGGAAATTTGACAGCTGGTAGGAATACAAATTAGCACAGCCATTAGGATGAATGGTATGCATGTTTTTAAAGACCAGATTTATAACAGAGCTATCAAACAATCCAGGTATTTTACTTCTGAGTGTATATCAAATGAAACTGTATCAGCATTCCAAAGAGATACAAGCTTACTATGTTTGAGTGATATGGTTCACAGCAATCAAGATGTAGAACCATAATAATAAAATTTTCAACATATATATAATATGTTATTTAGTCATAAGTGTAAAAGCAAGAACTTGGAAACAACCTAGATGCCCCTCAACTGAGGAATGGATTAACAAGCTGTGGTACATCTACACAATGGAGTACTACTCAGCAGTAAGAAAAAACGATACTCTAAAATATGTGGGTAAATGGATAGACATGGATAATATTCTCCTGAGTGAGGGATCACAATCCCAGAAAGAGAAGCAGGGAATGTATTCACTCATTAGTGGACTTTAATATATATATATATATATGTGTGTGTATATATATATGTCATTGCACATAAGAACTCAAGATCAGAACATAGCTAAATGACACAATGACCCACTTCTGCATTGTTGGCTTCTAGCAAAGGGGTGGGTAAGGAAAGACTTGTTTTCTTTAAGGTTCTGGCCACAGGGAGTTTAATTATGCTCCAGTAAGCAAATGAGCAGCATGAATGGGCGGTTTTGTAAATGGAGAGATTGTAAGGGCATACATAATACTGAGAGCTCTGATATCTGAATTTGATGGGGTGCATGATGTAGAAACATCAAATAATAAATATATATATATGAAAAAAATCTTAAAAAAGAAAAAGAAATATTATGCTTAATATCAGGGTTTCAATGGCTTTGTAACTTTTAAAGGCTTTATTTTTTAAGTTTTATGGAATAATATGATATGTATTTGTCTTAGCTTTTTAAGTTATAGTAGAATTTGGTAGTAAGTTCATATTTTCTTGTGTTTGTTTTTGTTATTGTTGATTTTTATTTTTAGTATGAAGTATTTTATTAGTATTTTAAGTATTTCAAGGTTACAAAGTATGTATTTGTTAAATTCATTCACTGAATTTAGGTTTAATTTTGCTATCTAAAAGCTTACCAGTTCTTTTCAGAATCTTCAATTTATCGAAACAAATCTATAATGTATATCCTTATGGTTTTCAGGAATTTCATCACATCTGTTATAATGTTTGTGTTTCAATTTCTAGTTTTTTGTTATTATGAATAAAGTCACATTTTCTATTCGTGTATATCCTTATTCAAGGTCCCTTCCCCCTCCCACTCCCTCAGGTCACTCTCTCTTCTCCACATCTCCCCATCTCCTCCCCAGCATGGGCAGGAGGTCTCAAGTTTCCAGTATTGCTCAGTTCAGCCTCCACTCCTGACAGATCCAGTTTTCTCCCCCCAACATCAAGACTGAGTCAGGTGTTCCCCTAGAGGGAGTGGGATCCAAGGTGCCACTCCTAGGTGTTTCAGATCCCAAGCTGTTCAGTGGTTGTGGTTTGCAGCTTGGGCATGCTTTGCTTTTTGTTTTTTTTGTTTAGAGTCCACTAACGAGTGAGTACATCCCCTACTTATCTTTCTGGGTTTGTGATACCTCGCTCAGGAGGATATTCTCCTGCAAATTTTAGGATATCATTTTTTCTTACTGCTGAGTGTAGATGCAGTTTGTTAATCCATTCCTCAGTTGAGGGGCATCTAGGCTGTTTGCAGGTTCTTGCTATTACAAATAATGCTGCTATGAATATAGTTGAGCCAATGCTTTTGGGGTGCGAATGTGTGTCTTTAGGGTATACGCCCAGAAGTGGTATTGCTGGATCCTTGAGGAGATTGATTCCCAGTTTTCTGAGAAACTACCATACCTTAGAATAACTATAACCAAAGAAGTAACAGATCTATTTGACAAAAATTTTAAATCACTGAAAAAAGAAATTGAAGAGGATATCAGAAAATGGAAAGATCTTCCATGTTCCTGGATAGATAGGATCAACACAGTAAAAATGGCAATTCTTCTATTAATACTCCAATGTATTTAATGCTATTTGGAACTATTATAAAGGGTGTTGTTTCCCTTATTTCCTTTTCAGCCCTTTTAGCTTTCGTGTACAGAAGGGCTACTGATTTCTTTGAGTTAATCTTGTATCCTGCTACATTGCTGAAGGTGTTTATCAGCTGTAGGAGTTCCTTGGTAGAATTTTGTGGGTCACTTATATATACAATCATATCATCTGCAAATAAAGATAGCTTTACTTCCTCTTTTCCAATTTGTATCCCCTTAATCTCCTTTTGTTCTCTTATTGCTTTAGCTAAAACTTTGAGAACTATGTAGAATAGATAAGGGGAGAGAGGACATCCTTGTCTAGTTCCTGATTTTAGTGGGATTGCTTTGTGTTTTTCTCCATTAAGTTTGATGGTGGCTGTCGGCTTCTTGTAAATCGTCTTTATTATATTTAGATTTATTCCCTAATTCCTGATCTCTCCAGAGCTTTTATCATAAAGCAGTGTTGGATTTCGTCAAAGGCTTTTTCAGCATCTAAACATGATCATGTGTTTTTTTTCCCTTTAGTTTGTTTATATGATGGATGACATTTATGGTTTTTCATATGTTAAAGCATCCCTGCATTTCTGGGATGACGCCTACTTGGTTGGTGGATGATATTTTTAATATATTGTTGTATATGATTTGCCAAGATTTTGTTGAGAATTTTAGCATCAATATTCATGAGGGAAATTGATCTGTAATTCTCCTTCTTTGTGTGTCTTTGAGTGCCTTGTGTATTAGGGTAATTGTGATCTCATAAAAGGAATTTGGCAAAGTTCCTTCAGTTTCTACTGTGTGAAATAGTTTGAGGAGTAATGGTAGTAATTCTTTTTTGAATGTCTGGTAGAATTCTGCAATGAAATCATCTGGACCCAGACTTTTTTTTTTGGGGGGGAGAGGCTTTTAATGACCTCTTCAATTTCCTTTAGGGTTATAGGTCTGTATAGGTAATTAATCTGTTCTTCATTTAATTTTGGTAAATGGTCCCTGTCCAAAAAACTATGGAAGTAAGCCTTCCCATTTTTGTTTAATTTGGTTAAGAATTTGCCATAAATAAATAGATAGATAGACAAACAAACAAACAAACAAACAAATAAATAAATAAAAATAAAGATCTCCTGAGAGGCCAAAAGTTGTTAAACCAAAAATGCAATCAATAAAATTAGATCACTTTAAATTTTTTCATCAAAAAATAATTTTCTTGACTATACTAGTTTCCAAGTAGACAATGAACTCTGATTTTTATGCAAGTCTGCATGCATTTGCAACTTCCCAATAAAAGCCTGGGCTTTATGATGATGAAGAAAAGAAAAATGAAATTCTATCATCTGAGTAGAATTAATTAATTGAAGGATACTACATTAGGTAAGTAGGACATAGAAAGACAAGCACCACATATTTTCTCATACATTGATGCTAACACTATTGGCCTGAATGGAAATCAGTAAATCTAGAGTTTAACTAAGAATAGGGGGGGTGTTTATAGAAGCAAGATTTTATAAGTTTGTTTCTATTTATATGTTGAGATATCATATTAAACCAAATTAATATGCAAAATTAATGTTAACCAAACCAAAACAAATTTTAAAAATATAATTTATGCAATGGCTGTCAAGAAGTAAACATGAATAAAAAATTAGATGTATCTCCTGATGTGTAGGGTGCATAGAAAAGAGACTGAGCAGTTGACAAGAATATTAAAAGGCTATTTGAGTAATTAGATCTTAGGCTTTTAAAAATATATATCCTAAATTGCTTGGATGTACCTCCTTACCTCATCTTATAAACACTTTAAGGGGTGAGACTGTATCTTAACATTAGTGCATCTAGCATATCAAATTATAAAAATCCAATGCCCAGACCATTAAAAATATATTCTTAAGTGCTTGCTAATGAGATGGTATCAAACTATCTCATTTTTCTGCTAATTTGCTTTTCATTTATTATATGGGGATGAGAACATATTTTTGCATGGTTTACTTTTCATTTCATTTTCTTCTTAATTACCTGCTCATATCTTTTCAATCATCTTAAGATACTTATACTTTTCTGAAAGCATTTTAGGACATTGGTCATGTATATTGTAAGTCCTCATCTCCAGTTTTGCTTTTTGGTTTTTTTTTTACTTTATGTATTTAGTATACAAGCCTCTAATACTAATCGATCCTTTATGTTTTAAGGCTTCACAACTACAATAGCAAACTCTATCTCTGGGAGAAAGGAAAGAGGACGGTTAATAGATACCGGGTTTAGCTGAACGGCATAAATAACAACTCCCTAAACTTAATTATGGTTTATATTTGTCTCCTTCACAATAGCGACAAGAGAGGATTTTGAATGTTGAAAGAAATGATACATATTTGAGAGGTTATAGATATGTTACTTATCCAGATCTAATCTTTTTTTTTCCTTCTTTATTTTGTATTTATCAAAAAAAAAACAGTAAAAAGAATTTAAAATGCAGAAGAGTTAACAATAACTATACAGAGAATAAGAATCATAAGCATGGCTTATCAAGGGTAGAAATACAAATAAGATTGCTACACATATATTTTCTTTGTGTTCAGCTTTCCCTATATATCCTTATTCAAGGTCTCTTCCCCCTCCCAACACATCTGGTCATTTTTCT